>JARYGA010025778.1:0-30496 GCA_030545235.1 Helianthus tuberosus
CCAATTCGTAACAGCTTCTACTTTAGCGGGATCCACTTGGATACCACTCTCACTGACCACATGTCCAAGAAATTGGACTTCTCGTAGCCAAAATTCACACTTAGAAAATTTGGCATAGAGTTTCTCGTGATGTAAAAGTTTTAGAATGCACCGAAGGTGTTTCTCATGGTCAGCTTGATTCTTAGAATAAATAAGGATGTCATCGATGAAGACGATAACAAATTTATCTAAGTAAGGCTTGCAGACACGATTCATGAGATCCATGAACGCGGCTGGTGCATTAGTGAGCCCAAAAGGCATCACTAGGAACTCGTAATGACCGTAGCGAGTCCTGAATGCAGTCTTGTGAACGTCTTCATCCATAACCTTCAACTGATGGTATCCTGACCTCAGATCAATCTTTGAGAAGTAACTTGCCCCTTGAAGCTGATCGAACAAATCGTCGATTCTGGGCAACGGATACCTATTCTTGATCGTGACTTTATTAAGCTCGCGATAGTCGATGCACAGACGCATCGACCCATCCTTCTTCTTGACAAACAGGATTGGCGCTCCCCAAGGAGATGAACTAGGTCGAATGAAACCCTTAGCCAGCAGTTCATCTAGCTGCGTCCGCAACTCCTTCATTTCGGTGGGTGCCAATCTGTATGGTGCTCTGGCAACTGGTGCCGCTCCGGGAATGATATCGATCCTGAATTCGACTTGTCTATCTGGTGGTAGGCCAGGTAGATCTTCAGGAAACACTCCTGGGTATTCAGAAATGACAGGGATATCTTCTAACTTCGGTTTAGGTTCCTCCATAATCACTTGCGCCATGTAAATGACACATCCCCTCTTCAAACACTTGGAAGCCTTGAGCATAGTCACCTGCTCAGGCAGTCCATACTGGGTATCTCCCCGAATGGTAAGTGACTCACCAGACGGAGTCTTTATCACTACCTGTTTCTGTTTACAGACGATTTGGGCCTGGTTATGAGATAACCAGTCCATACCCAGAACTATGTCAAAACCAGCTAATTTAAACGGAAGTAGAGACAGAGGAAAAGAATGGTTCTTAATGGATATAACACATCCATCTAACTCAGTAGAGACGGCTTCAATGGTACCATCTGCTAACTCTACCTCATAATTCACTTTTAGGGTTTTGATAGGTAAATTCAACAATTTACAAAACTTATGATCCACGAAAGACTTATCTGCGCCTGAATCAAAAAGTACTCTTGCAAAGACATCATTTACAAGGAATGTACCTGTTATGACGTTATCATCTTGCACAGCCTCCTGCGCATCCATCCTGAAGACTCTGGCGTTAGTCTTCTTAGCCTCTTCAGGCTTCTTGTTGTTCTTGGGGCAGTTAGTCTTTATGTGGCCCTTCTCATTGCAACGATAGCACGTCGCATCTTTCATTTTCTTGCAATCCAAGGTTTTGTGTTCCTTGGATTTGCACAAACCACAAGCAAAAGACCTTGACTCGTTATTCGAGTTTGATTCGAGTCTGCACTTTCCAAAGTGCTGTTTCTTGCAAGTTTTGCATTTGGGCTTCTCTCCATAACGATGCCCATCTTTCCTCGACTCCGATCCCTTCTTGCGATCACCGCTCCCACGGTGTTTCTTGTTCGTCCTACGCGAACCATCATCTTCTCGCTTCCTCTTCTCAGCATCTTTATTCCTCAGCGATCTCTGTCGGACCGCATCCAGTGTGAGGGATAAAGAAAGGTCAGTTACAGACCTGAAGGTAACTGGCCGAGAAGCTTTTACACTGGCCTTGATCTCGGGTTCTAACCCACCAATAAAACGAGCAATCCTCTTTGGCTCAGGGGTTACCAGGTAGGGAACCAACCTGGACAGCGTATTGAAGCTTGTCAGGTAAGCCTGGCAGTCAAGGTTCTTCATCACCAATGACAGAAAGTCATATTCTATCCTTTCCACCTCATGTTGAGGGCAGAAGTTATCTTTGATCAGGGCAATGAATTGATCCCACGTCATGCTATACAACGGGATCTTTCCGGAGGCCTCCATCAGAGATCTCCACCAGGCCAATGCTTCACCTTTGAAGGACTGCGACACAAACTTAACAATATCCCGTTCAGCGCACCCGCTGATGTCCACCACTGTGTCCATTTCATCCAGCCAAGTCATGCAATCAACGGCCCCCTTTTCCCCTGTAAAATCCCGGGGCTTACAAGACACGAAGTATTTGTAAGTGCAACCCTTGTGACGGGGTCCCTGATGCAGTACTATATGCTGGGATGGGTCACTTTGATTGTTGGTGGACTGACGGTCATCACCGTCTTTCTTTGGTTCGTTCTTCTTGGGAGGAGGCTTGTTATGAGCCTCAGAATGTGTCCTTGGCTTTGAGTGTGATACAGAGTGGGTCCTACTCCGGGTACCACTGTATTCATCATATTGCCTATCCAAGGCTTGAGTGACAGCGCCATCAATGATTGCTTTTAGTTCGGCACCTGTCAAAGTAATCTGGGCGTTCTCATTTGGCGCCACAGGATGGCTATTGACTTCATTAGAGTTAGCCATTTGTATTGAACTGTTACAGAAAACAAGAACAATATTTTATTTGAAAGTTTATTATGGAATTACCCCTTAGGGTAACTCGTTAACCATGGTAACAGAGACCCTATTTGGTTAACTTACTGATCGTATTAATTTAGGATTTCAATTAAAATTTATCCTAATCATAAAATTATAATAATATATATTAGCACATAAGGCTTGGTCACATGGACATTTTAATAAACTATGATTTCAGAGAATCAAGACTTTTAAGGTTTGAACCTAGTTCATTACCTTTATTAGACAGGGAGTCATAGCTACCTCTGTCTTTCGGCTTATATAGAAATGAGCATGGCCCGTAGGCGCTATATTACCACGTATGGTTAAGTATGATCACCTTAATTGATGATGTAAATCCAGGATTCAGAGATCATTATACTGGATTAGGAATCTTCTAAAGAATCCTTATTCATTTAAGAATGACGTGTGATTTCTAATGAATCACTTCTGCCAGGAGTGTTAACATGTTTTAAGATGTTAACAGGGATTTGAATCTTTTAAACCGGTCTTACCATTTTGGCCCGGTCTTATATCTGACACTAGGCTAGGTTTCACACTTAAAGATTCTTAATTAAATATTTACTTAGGCAGATTAAAAGGAATGATTTTAATTTATTTATTTCATTTATAATTTATTTATGCACAAATGGCAAACATGAAATTTATAAAAACAACACTCCAATAATTTATAACAATATTACATATTGCCCTAAACGGGTCTTTCACACAAGAAATTTGCCCACGTAGGAGCTACAACATACCATCATGCCCACGCAGGGGTCTTACAGAAGACATAAGTCCTCGTAGGGACTAACACACTAACAATTGTCCACGTAGGGACTTAAACAAACATAAGTCCACGTAGGGACTAAACATACAACATAACTGACCACGCAGGGACTTAATTTTAAAGTAGACATATACACATAAAGGATTTACTGATCCTTCTTGCTCTTTCCCTTGATTAAGTTCGTCAAGGTCTTAAACATTCCCTGGTTGCGCCGTCGATCTTCCCGTTCCTCATGTCGCACCTCTCTAATACTTTGCAGGATCTCCTGATGCAGTGGTGGCGACATTTGTAGAGACGGCGGGGGTTATTGGTAAAACGGGGGTTGTGTAGGCATCTGGTACCCCTGGACTGGGTACCCTACTCCCCAAGGACCCCCATACGGTCCATCAGGGTTAAGAGCGTTGTAATTAGCAGCTACCAGGTATGGGTCGGCTTCAGCGTAACCGGGGTTAGTGTGGGTCGGTGGCTCAAACGGGTTATACATCGAAGGACCCGTGTATGCTGGTATCTGATTATCGAAACCCATTGGTGGCGGTTGCTGCGCGAAGGGGTTTGATGGTCCACCCATTTGTGGATCTTCTGGAAGCGGCTGATAATTTCTGCCACTTGATTGTAGAGGAGAGCTGAAATGAAACTCTTCTCTTCGTGTGGACATCCGGGCTCCTGTTCTCATACGTCTTTGCGGTTGAGGAGGCGCCGGCTGAACTGGTGGCGGTGGAGGCGGTGGCGTAACTGCCACAAACTGGTGATTCCCAGAGGAATCTTGATGATGCTGCTGCTGCTGCTCATGAGGCGAAGAATAGTGAGGCTGCTGCTGTACATGCGGCGACGAATGGTGAGAAGGTGTATAGTACCATTCGTGCTGAGTAAAGATAGCCTGGAAGCTATCTGGACCACTATAGGGTGGTCCGTGATAAATGGAACTATCCGAGACCTCGATTGGGTGGTTGGGAGTTCCTGATGCGGGCTCGATGGGGTCGTCTTCCTCGTCCATATCATTGCCTCCAGAAAAATGGTCCTCCGGTCCCAATGGGTTGAAACCCACTGGTTCTTGTATGAACCCTACCGGGTTAAACTGGCCTTGAAAGAATGGAGTGGGGTCTCCAAAAGGGCGGTGCGACATTGATCGCTGTAACGGTATGTGCGAATGGTGTGAGTCTCTAGGCTCATTTTCTGATTGTGGCCCGTAGGAGTCTTGAGCGGGAGTCGTCGAGCTGTTCGAAACCGACCGTCTTGCCGGTTGAAAGAGACCTCTCTGGTTCCGTCGGGTACCATCACTCTCGGCAGGGATAGGACCTCGTGTATTCGAAGGTCCTGCTTCGTGATCGTTGGGGGCGGCTACCGGCCCCTTTCCGCGTCCTCGCGTACGCAAAAATCTTGGAGGCATCTTTGTTATTCCTGTCAATAAAACATAAGATAACAATAACAAAATATAAAGTTTAAAGGACAAAACAAAAACCGAATAAGGTGGAATTTGTCCTATGTTATAAGTCTAGACTCGAAAGTTTAGATATGTGCTATTGTGTAACTGAGATTAAACACAAAAGGCTAGTGTTTAATTCACTCAGTGTTGGCTCTGATACCAACCTGTCACACCCCGATTTCCACGTGTCACCGGTGGGCCCGGTGGGGGAGTATCGTGACGTGGTTGGCAACGTAATAGTCAAACAACACAATATAATAATGCACAGCGGAAGCAAATTTAAAATAAGATACAACCGAATTTATTTATTGTAAACAAAGTCACAATTATCCGGGTTTATCCACAGTAGGATCGAATTATGAAAACATTGTTTATGGTTCAACAGACTTCGGCATCTTAAGTTTGCGAGACTTCTAATGATGCTTAGGAGAATCCCAGCCTATTTCGCCTAGTACCTGCATTTAATCTTTTTGGGAAAATACGTCAGTTTACACTGGTAAATACATTCAACTGACTCATTTTATAAAATGATTGAAAATTGGTTTGGATGCACATGGCATAAACATTTTTATTAACTTGGGAGAATTATTTAATATTATAATCTTGTGAACGATTTACGTGTTACTTATGCGTTCAGTAGCCCGGAATGTATTCGGGTTAAAGATCAATAGACACACCACTGTAAGTGAGTTATACACGGGAGTACGCCTACACCCCGTGCTCAGGTCGTGGCAATCTCGTAAGATAATGCCGAGGATATCCGGGACATGGTCATTAACCTCCCAAAGGCTGTAAAGTAAACACATCTGTTTAAAACGAGCCGATCAAATTATTCAATTAACCACTAAGCGTGGAAGATTTGATGCCCGATCAAGCGGTACGCTATGTACCGTAACCCAAGCCCGTATAGGGAAAATAAGTTAAAAGTATTTACCTTTGCTAGTATAAATCCTTAATTGAATAAACTGCAGATAGCTTTTACTGGTTCTCCTAATCTGGAACGAAGGTTAAATATAACCTATTAGAATACTAACGGGTCTTTAGTTAAGCTTAAGCTTAGACCGGTCAGTTTTACGATACGGTTCGTACGCACGATTAAGCGAAGACCGGATAGAATGTGATTTAAACCCGACAAGTTGAGGACTTGTTTAATATGGTTTTACTATTCACATTCTGGATTTTGAGATAAAAATGATATCGTTTGACCCGTTTCGGCTAGTTTATGCAAACTAGTTACATAAACCGAACCGAACGCGTATAATGCATAACGGGTAACCGAAAGGGTCGCGAACAGGTTTCCTAAGTTAATACGCTTTAAATATGTTGTGATATCATTATGATATCTTCCATAATGCCCATAACGAGTTTAATCCCTAAATACGCCCCGTAGGGGTATTTTGGTCATTTTAAGGGTTATAAAAGAGATTTATAATACTTCTGAGATACGGGTCTGATTTAATCAGCAAAATTATTAATTTTGACAGACCACAACAGTTGGTGAAGAGTCTCATTTCCCAAAATGGTTTTAAACCCAAATTATGCGTTTAATACGCGTATGAAGCCGTTTTAAGCGACGTACGGTTTTAAATACCATTCTGAGTTTTCTGATCAGCAAAACAGTCTCAAAACACTCCATTTATTATTTTAAATCAGTGGTAATTGGATTGGTATCAAACGGATTCGTAAAACTCGTTTTATGGCCTAAAAGGGCATATTCGGTATTAACCGAATCAATGCGATAAGCCTAGCTTAAGATCAGTTTAAAAATAATTAAAAATCTTCAAAAATCCCAAAATATTATTTAACATCAGTGGGTAAAAGTTTTGGTACCGAAAATCGGGTTTAGATAGGCTATGCGCTAATCGCGCCGTTTAATTAATAAAAAGCTTATTATTTACGCTAATGCGCATATCTCCTAATCTAGACCTCCGATTGACGTGAAAATTTACGTACATGTTTAATAATCAGTAATTAAGATTATTGTACTTCCACATTTTCAAAATTCTCGTTGTAAGGTCATAAGGGCATTACGGTCCAATTTAAGCGATTAACGGAAACGTGTGCATGCATCGGATAATCAACGAAACAAGTACAGAGACTTATACTAACATGCAACCCTATTCTAATGAAGCACTAAGGCATCTTCGAATCAAACTAAAACGGGTCAGAACCGAAGTCAAAGCAAAAGTCAAGGTTTTGCGCCTTTCGGTTCCGAACCGGGTTTAAACAGAAATTTGTCGAGTCGGGCAAGCGTAGACAAGTTTTCATACTTATTACCATGTTATATTAAGGTTAAAACAGGTTACACACCTTTCGGATCATTAATTGTGCATTAAATCGCATTTTGTATTTCTGTTGACTTTTTCGGTCAACGTTTGACCCGACAAACGACCTAGTTAGGTCTGGAATCAGGGGGAACCCTTTTAGGGTCTTATTACCTACATAATTACCAACCTAACGGTACTTTTATTTCGGGTTACGACTGAGTCAACTTTAATTAAACTGGAAGTCAAACGTTAAGTACGATATGTTGACTTCTAAGCTAAAAACTAAACTAAACATAATTAAGAGAGTTTAGGCAACTTACAAGGTGATTAAAGAAGGACTAGAAATGCCTTTGATCTGCTTGCAAGCTTCCCAAGTGATCAGATTGTTTGAAAATGATGTGAGGAATGTTTGTGAATGAATGGTTTCTTTATATACTAGTTTCAAACACCACAACAAAGTGACAACCAAGTCTAGGGCCATCCACAATTGATCAACACTTGTAAGTAGTGTGTAGGGATGTCTAGGGGCCATGCACATGCAAGAAAAACCGGATTAGAGGGTCACATTCGCGCACAACAGGCAACAGCCCGTTTTTTCGGAACTGGGCACCCCCTGCGCATCGTAGGGACATCAGGCCTACGATGCGTATGGCCTCTTCAGGGGCTGTTTGTTTGTTTCTTCAATACTTCGAAAGGGCAGCCCACTTGCACGACTTTGGGGCCTTAATTTGCAACTTAGGACCCTCCTAAAGTGCATGTTCCTATATAATACCCTACCAATATCCTTTGTTTCAAATGATTGTATTTACAAGACCCGTAAACAACGGTTTACCATTCATTTTCTTCTTGGGATCAATCATGCTTTTCAACATCCATTATTGTGAACCCAACTTCTGAATTGAGAGTGTAATAGATGTGTAAATTATTATATCGGTTCTTGGGATTTATAATTGAGGTCGTTCAGAGGTAACGATTTAACATGACGCCACTTTAAATCCTACCGAAACATCTTTATTAAATCCGGGTTTCCAACGCGTTTTTGTCTTACATGACACGTGTCGTTTTAATATTAAACCCGAAATTTGCGAGGTGTTACAAGTCATATCATTAAGAAATCTAACTAGTTTTTTTACTCACCGTGCGTTGCGGCGGCTTACAACTGTTCTAAATTTGACCCAATGTGTTTTCAAATAAAATTTACATGAAAACGTAGTCCAACTTAAAACGAACGTAGATTACATTTTATAATTAACCTGACTCGTTTTCTAACAAAAATTACGTTAAAGCGTAGACGAACTCGAATTTATATCGACACGTCCATAAAAATAAAAAAGTAGAAATTAGTTTAGGGTAAGTTCAAAACTTTAGAAACTTGATGGGGTCAAAGTGATATTTACAAAGTTAGAGGGTTACCTTTGATATTATAGCAAAGTTTGAGGGTAGAATGGTTTACATATCAAAAGTTTGAGGGTAAATAAGAAGTTAGAAAGTATAAGGGTCTTTTATGAAAAGTTAGAAAGTAGGAGGGGTCATTTTTGTTAAGCTAGAAAGTTGATTTTTATCAAGTTAAAAATTTAAGGGGTGACTTTTGTCAATTAAAAAAATTGAGATGAATTTTGTCAAAATGAGAAAGATGGTCACCGACCTTTTAGTTTAAGGTTATACTAGGGGTGTGGTGTGGCGTGGCTTAGCTTGGTGTGGCCAGCCATGTGTATTTTTTAAATTTTTTAATTTTTTGTTTAAACTATTTAAAATGTATGTTTGACATACTTGGTTCAACTCAATGTAACCTATATAAGCATTGCGGTTGAATAAAAAAGGTAAAGTAAATCAAATTTATACCGCACTTATAACGTAACGTATCCAAAAAAAATTAAAGTGTGTATATTGAATATCTTACATTTCTAAACAATTGGTCTTATTATAGCTTTAAAAAAAATAGAAACCATAACAGGAAAAAAGAAAACGCGTTCACATCAAGTGCAACCATGAGTGTTTTCAAAGTGAAATGACCAAATTCGGGAGGTGTAAACAACAACAACTACGGTTTTTAATACAGGTATATATATATATATATATATATATATATATATATATATATATATATATATATAGAGTGGGGATCCTACGGAAAGTGTGTTTTTCCTAAAAAGTGTAAAAAGTCATAAAACACAATAATTTCAGGCATAAAACACACCTAAAACTCACAAATAATAGAATGAATATTACTAAAACACCATATTCAAACTCTAATAGTCCATAAAAACTTCAAACACACCATCGTAGAACTATGAATATAAAACACACAATGCTAAACAACATAAAACACAATAATATTTGTCATTCCACAATCAGAGCCTTAACATCTAAAACACAACACAAAACCCACATACATGATGTTTTAGTAATCTTCATCATATTATTTGTGGGTTTTTGGTGTGTTTTATGGTTGACATTATGGTGTTTTATGACTTTTTACACTTTTTAGTAAATTTGGACTTTCTGGCCAACTCCTATCCTATATATATATATATAGGGTGGAGTTATTGTAAAAAAGACCAAAAGTGTGAGAAAGGTAAGAAAGAATCTCAGCCATTAGATCTAAATTAATTGAAAAAGGTATAATTGTAAATGCATTAACAAATTCAAATATGGTAATCCTTGATTTAAGGATTTGGAGAGAGAATATCCTTGATTTAAGGACTTATAACCGTCCATAATCAGAGCATGTTCATGACATGGTCTTTTAAATAAATTCATAGTTCAATTCATGGTGTTTTTACAAAATAATATAACACCATTCAGTAAACAAAATATAACACCATTCAGTACACAAAATAACACCATTCAGTACAAGATATAACACCATTCAGTAAACAAAAAATAACACCATTCAATAAATAATATAACACCATTCAGTTAACAAAAAATAACACCATTCAGTAAACAATATAACATCATTAATTAAACAAAAAATAACACCATTAAGAAAACAAAATAACACCATTCAGTAAACAAAATAACACCATTCAGAAAAAAATAACACCATTCAGAAAATAAAATAAACACCATTACTGAAAAGAAAAAAACAACATTAATGAAAAGAAAATAACACCATTCAGAAAAAAAACACCATTCAGTAAAAGAATATAACACCTCTGTATCATCTTCTCCACTTCCGGCACCACCACTGCCGCACCACCATTGCCGATCCGCACCACCACTGCCGCTGCCGCTCGCCACTGCTGCTCGCCGCTGCCACTCGCCGCTCGACATGGATTCCGTCACACGCACACCTCCTCTCACCCCCACTATATCGGTTCCCTCTCTCTATTCTCTGGCCACCGGTGCCGCTTTTCCGGAGGCTGCCGTTGACGGTTTCTCCAGCAAAGACACCCCAACCCCTTCGTTCTCTCACCCTCGTTCTATCTCTTTAAAGAAACCCAACCGGACTCCGGCCGGTGAAGTCGGCAGAGCCGGTGTGAATGATTATAACGATGTTAGATGATGATGATGATGAGAGAGAGATCTTTGATCGTAGATGGAGATCATCTGGAGAGAGAGAGATAGAGAGATATATTGTAGGGATTTTGATTTACAGTTTCTATTTTTGAATGGATATAAAGACTTTATTACCCCTAGAATTTTCAATTCAGTCCAAAAAAATAAACCAAATTTTACAATTTGGTCCCTATTAATCTCAACCATTAGATCAAAGATCTAATGGTGTAGATTCTTTCTTACCCTTCTCATACTTTTAGTCTTTTTTACAGGATCCTAACTCTATATATATATATATATATATATACATATAGGGGAATGATCCACTAAAAAATGGATTTTGCCTAAGTAGCCTAAGAAGGAATGTGATGATGACATGTGACACTCCTAATAAGTAAGAATGAAGGGCATTTTGGTCCTTATAAATTGGAGTGAAAATGACATGTGTCACCCCTTTTGTATTTTAAAAATACAACAAAAAAATCTAGTACAAAAAATCTAGTACAAAAAAATCTAGCACAAAAAATCTAGTACAAAAAAACATAACACAAAAAATGTAGTACAAAAAATAGCACAAAAAAATATAGTACAAAAAAATATAGCACGAAAAAATTTAGCAAAAAAATGTACTACAAAAAAAATCCAGCACAAAAAATTGAGAAAAAATAATTAAGACAAAAAAATTCAGCACAAAAAAATTAGCACAAAAATATAGTACAAAAATCCAGCACAAAAAATATTATACAACATAGAAATACAACACATTTTAGTGGGCTTTTTAACTCTTTATATTTTATATAGCAATATGGTACTCAAATTTTTTAAGTCTTTATATTTTATATAGCAATATGGTACTCAAATTAAAGATAAAAAAACGCTCGATTTTACGGTGAAATTTTTATGGAAAAATAATGTCGTATAAAAAAGTTATGAACGTTTAAAAAATGGAGGTGAAATATACATGTGCCTTGCATGTGAAGAGAGAAAGTCCATAAATGGGATTTTCCCAATATGCCCTTGTACTCCTCCTTTCTCCTACACTTTCATCTTAACCATTGATTTGAAAAATGAATGGTTAAGATTCCTTCTCATCCTACTTAAGCAAAATAAACTTTTTATTTGATCTTACCCCTATATATATATATATATATATATATATAATTGTAATTTTACCCGTCTTGCGTTGCTAGGGGTCAAAACGTTGAGTAACTCGAATTTTTTACCGTTGAGTGAAAATGTATAATATTTAACCACGCTCGGTTTGATACAAAATTTATGTCGAAATGTAAACAAAATGGAAACTTACATAAAATAAGTACGAAAACATATTATATTTGAGTTGACTCTTTTCCCTAAAAAGTTTACGTTTAAACGTAAATCAACTCGAATTTAACCCGACAAATATGCGCGTAAAGGAACAAAAGAGGTAAACTCAAATAAGCATTTTAAAAAATAAATTAGTGAACAAAAATTACTGAAGAAAATAATAGGTTAAAAACTTATATTATATATGGTATTGGAATAAAGTTAAAACAATAAAAACTTGAGGGTTTAATTCTTAAAAATTTTAAGATAAAGTAGTAGTCTAAGGGTTAAACTTATCATTTTATGAAACTTTAAGGGTAGCAAAATCAACAAACTTAAATTGCAATATATAAAAGCGTGGGGGTGTTTATAAAAAAACCATTGCAATATAGCAAAAAGCTTAGGGGTGCATTTGAAAGAATCACCGACTTTCCAATTTAAGATATACAACCATAAATATCCTTTCATATTAAAAGTCATATACATTGTGCCCATCAACCCATCAATAGTTGTAAGCCCAGCAGCAGTAGCTCCAAAGCCTAGAATCTTATTATTAGCTCACTAAGCTTTAGAATACATATACATTTAGTATGACACAATTTCCAAACAAATTTTTAAGATTGAATTGATGCAATTTAAAAAAACAAGATGCTGGTAGAAAAGAGATGTTCATTTGATAAACGAACATGAACAAAAGTATTTGATAAACGAACGAACCTAAACAAAAGTATTTGTTTATTTAATTGAATGAACGAACATGAACATACGTGTTGTTCGTTCATTTATGTTCGTGAAAGTTCGTTTATGTTTGTTCGTTTATATTTTAATAAACACTTATGGAGTTATATTTATACAAATATAAACATAAAAGAGACAACTTATATACATATAACTAATTGATAATTGGGTTTCCAATAACAAAAATAAGCCTTCCAATAGTACTTGACGTGATCAATAAATCATTTATATACAAAAGCTACTTTATTTTCGTTTATGTTTGGTCATTTATATCCATTTGTGTTGTTTTATGTTTGTTAAAGTATGTTCATTTAAGTTTGTTCGTTTATGTTCGTTTACATTCGTGAACTGCTCGCTTAGGTCTTACACGAATGAACATAAACGAACACGAACATGCGCATTTTATTAATGGATGGACACGGACATTAAAATTTGTTCGATTATATGTTCGTGTTCATGTTCGGTTAAATTTATATAAACAAACATGAGCATGCCTCTGTTCGTGTTCGTTCGGTTCGTTTACAAGCCTACCTGATATATTAGATGTCATGTGTTTCCTAAATGAACATACTTATTTCCATTTCAAACTATTCAATTAGTCAGATGATTTGAGATATATAGTAATGTGAATTTGTAATCTTTTATTTATTGACTTTTTTAAACTCACTTAACACAATGTTTGATAGTGATAACAGCGAATGTAAGCTAACAACATCAATACAAAACACTTGTTGTATAGTAATCAACACTTTTTAATGTTGAGAAGCTAAAACCTTCCTGGATCATTGATATCAAGCTAGTAAATCTATTCGATATCAAGCTTGAAACCTTCACACATACATATTTCAACTGTTATTATTGTGTGTTGAAAACAGGCTTCATCAATCCATAACTATTAGAGATGATAATGATGATGAAGAAGATGGAGAAGGGGTAGCTGAAGTTGAAGGAGGAAGAGAAGAAGAGCGAGAAGTTGAAGTTGGAGTTGAAGGAGGAGGTGGTGAAGAAGAACGAGAAGTTGAAGTTGAAGTTGAAAGAGGAGGAGTTGGAGAAGAAGAAACTGAAGCTGAAGTTGAAGTGGGAGGAAGATGAGGAGGAGAAGGACAAGTTGAAGTTGAAGGAGACTTGGGTGACCATCCAGGAATAAACGGGCAACAAGCAACAAGGTAAGCTTGATTACGTTGAACTTGTGCATTTGAAGGCTTGTGTTGTTCGTATTTTTGCTTATATCCATCCGTCTATCTTTGTTTTGTCTAACCAGGTTAACTAACTCAAAAGTTGCTCCGTATGCGCTTTCTATGGTTTTCACACTATTTGTAATTGTTTCCGGCATTCTTAAACAAGGAAAACACACTCTTCACATTGCAAAGGCCCATATGCTTATATTTGTTGTGAGTTTTGGCATCGGTTATGTTGCTTACACTATATACTCTTGGGTCACTGACCATTCAGGTTGCAAGACGTTTAAAGGTCTTTACTATATATGTTGAAACGTGGCCTTCATCTCGGTGCTATTGATGTTATACACCACTGCGTAAATTGGGCACCGCTACATTACACTTTCGGTGTTTAAACTTTTTTCATTGGAGTTATGAACTTGTTTTGTTGTTCATGTTTTCTACATACTTGACTTTGTATTTGTGTTGAATCAACTTTGAAACTTTTCATGTTGTATACGCTATACGTTTTTACTTGCTATTTTATAAATTCTCTTCTTTCTTCCCTAAAGACATACATTGTATCCATCCTTAAGCACTCTCTGTTTCAAATGTGGCGTTTCTTTAGGGTGGAGGAATGAAGGTTGTAATCAGATAGTTATGTTTAGAGGTTAAATTTTTGGTCCTTTTTTGTTTATAAAACTGAAATAAATCAAGGTAGTTGAATTGGAAATTCCTAAATTGTCAATTTGCTCAGAGGTTCTTTTAAGCGGTCGGTCTGAATTTTTATCAAGGTCAATTTTGGGTCAGATCGTCGTTCATCGAGGTGTGATTTACGATAATTTGAGCTTGATCTTAGATCATTTGGAGCTCTACTTTCGTTAAGAACTATCATTAATATTACTACACCATATAGTACTTTAAACGTTTCTTAATATTTTGTAGGTTTACGATTTAGAATATTGTAGTTAAATAGAGTATGAGATAATTAAATAGATGCAAATGCCTTTTGGGTTACATTTATACGACTTTCTTTGTATAAATAGTATTTTTATAACCTAATCAAATTTAATTGAACTTACGAGTGAAAAATATTAACAAAATGTTATGTTTTGATTCTCGATCTACAGTGAACTGCGAAATATGAACAGAAAAATGAAACCAGATTAATTAATTGCAGTTTAGCTCTAACTAGAAGATTGACCCGCGTGAGTTGCGCCGCGGCCAACGAAATTGACATGCTGTTGATCAGATTCACATTTACAATGTGTTGAAGATGTTTTTGTCGGTTAAGTCTGTATCACTATCTTATACAAATAAGTAATTTACCAAATAAGCTCAATACAATTAATGGTATCATAATTACTACGTTACATGAATTCTATCCATATAAATAACCTATCGTATTAAGCTTCCCGCGTTGCGGCGGGGGCGTAAAACAGTGACAAATAGCACCAATGCCACACTATAGCCAATGACCACCAACATTGAAGTTGTGGCGTTTTAACGTGGAAAAATTAGACCGACATATAAAACATAGAAAATAATAACAAACTCGATATAGGACTCGCGCGTTGTGACGAACTTATATAATGGGAAAAAAATAGACGACGTAAACACACTGAACCACACACGTACGTTGCCCAATGTTAACTCGCAAAATTTAGAACGAATCGTATAACAAAACGTAAAATCGTTGAACCACACACACACATTGTGCCGTGTTAAGTCGCAAAATTTAGATCTAAACGTAAAACGAAAAATTTTGCAAAATATGAAAAACATAGGGTATCAAAGTTGAAAGTAAAAAGGTTTGTGATGTTAAATTGGAAAAACTAAAAACTTTTGGGGTTAAAGTGAAACATCAATTTTTTTTTTTTTTTTGAAAAACCCCCAAAACATGGGGTACAACACCCCTATCTTGTTAAAAATTTATATTATGTAAATTTGGTTCAAATATAATGGATTCTTGCAATAAAGTCCATTTTAGACAAACTCTAGATTTACAACAGGAAGAAAAAGAGGTGGTTTTAATATTGGGGCATTAGAATAAAAATAAGAAAATTTGAATGTCAATTGGGCTAAACTAATTATTAGTTGTTGGGCTAATCTTTTCATTTTTGCAATGAATTCTTGTAGGCTCACAATGGGCTCTCCAGATTAGGGTTGTTCATGAGCCGAGCCGAGCCGAGCCGAGCCGAGCTAGGGCAAGCTTGGGCTCGACTCACTTATAAACCGAGCTGGCTCAGCTCAGCTTGGATTTGAAATCGAGCTAAAAATCTAAGCTCGGGCTTGGCTTGGTTTTAAACCGAGCTGGATCGGCTCAGCTTGGTTTGGCTCGATTTTAAAAATAAAAATTAATACAAAGCTCTCAAAATTCAGTATTCTAAGATATTATTCAATACTTCAAAATAAGTTCAACCTAATACATTAAAGCCAAAATCACGTTCAACAACGCAAAATAAGTTTTATATTTCAAGTAAATATAATATTTGTTCATTAGCACGTTAATCAACCTTTAAATATGTCATAGATACCAAACTACAAGCCTAAATACATGTAAATAATAATCACTTTTTTGTAATATATTATATGTATATAAAAATAAAATATGTTATAAGTTAAATAATTCGAGCTAAGCCGAGCCGAGCTACCAAGCGAGCCAAACATAAAACATTGTCCACAAGCCTTCCAGGCTTTAACCACCAAGGGACCTAAACGGTTCCCTTAAAATAAAAGGATGTTCAAACAAACAATCTATAACATTGTTCGACATGCTAAGAATGCTACAAATCAAAGTTTCTTCTTCACTTGGCAGCATCAGAGATGGTAGACTTTGCTGCACCATCCTTCTTCGAAACCCCATCATCTTGGGTCTTTTCAGCCTTCCTCATCAAGGCTCAAACCTTTTGAGCCCTCACTACCTTCAGAACACGTTTCCTCGCTATCTCCGGAGCAAGGACGTTTCTTCAAGAGGGACTTCAGCACTTCGTTATAAACTGCCTCATTAAGGCCCCGAGGTTTTAGCCCTTGCAAGACAGGCAAATGTTTACCAAAACACTTGGAGACTTTACCCACATAAGGGTAAATCATATGCTCAATCTTCAAAACTGTTTCCTTGAAGACTTCGAAAGCTTTGGGTTGAAAAAGAGAAGACTTTTCCCGAGGATCCCCAGGGTCACAAAGCTTTGTAACCAGTAAACAAACATTGGTGTCTCCCATGAGCAAGAAGCTCGGTGTACACATCACCCAAGACCTTTTTGAACTCCGATGAATGGAGAAGATAGGTAACCACTTGTTGGAATCCATGCTCAATGAGCCATTTATTATCACCAGTTGCCTAGGCAAGTGAAGCCTTTAACCCTTCTTTCTCCTCTAATAAGGCTTTTTTCTGAACCTCCAAGGCAGCCTTATCGACCCTGACTTAAACCTTGTCAGCCTCCAAGCGTTTATCCAACTCAACCATATCAGTCTTGTGCGGGAAGAAAACTGTAACAACCCTTGCCAAAATTGTTATTTCCTATTTTAATAATGCACATTAGGAAACCTAATTGAGACCCCCAAGTGGTATGGCGTGACCCATAATTTTTAAAACGGCCAAAACTAGGAACAGGGCCCCCTAAAACTCAAGGGGGTATTCCCTAATAATGTTTATCCGCTCAAATTGAAGTTAGAACACGTAAATTCGTTTGATTTTGACTCACCAGGGCTATGTAGGACACGAGGCCAACGTAGCCAAAATAGGTGTGCCCCGCGTGTCGCGCCAGGAACCCTGGCAGCCGGCGCGACGCGCGGGGGATACCAAAATCTAGTATAAATTCCAGGGGTTTGGCACTTGCATGGGGAATTTGTTACGTCGAAAAAATTTGCTATGTACGTTCAGTTATACCGTTTCTTTCAAAAACAATCAAAGTCTCGACCCTCTGCTGCGACAACAGGGTAATAACTCGATCACGGCTAGGATATAATGTCCGATTGATTGAAACTGATCCGATGGATGTTTAAGTGTTGCCTGAATTCGGGCTATACTTTGTCATTCGTCGTGAGGGTTTTGATTTCGTGAAGTTATCGTAAATGTTGAATTAAGTTACTGACCTAGTTTCATTTGCATTATTATTTTAACTAGGCTACCAGGCTTAATCAGTAGGTGGACTCTGTCCACTTAAACTTGCAACGTGAGTCATTCTGTTTTTACCAAAGTTACTTTGTAAAACCCTAAATGTTTTCCAGTTATAAGTACAGGGATTAAGTCTTTGCAAATCTTTAATTACTGGCAATAAGTGGGGGTATGTGCACATTACTACTGATTTATCACTTTTGGGTGGGCGAGCATAATTAGTGATATGTCCACAGTCATAGATCCGGTCGAGTGACAACTGGACCAGATAATTAATAGATAAAGGAAAATGTAAAAACTCTTAATACTGTAATTTATAACATTGTGTCGTTTTGTACAAATTGAATGACTCGCCAGTATTTCCCCGCTCATAATTTTTTTAAACATGTTTCAGGTGATTTACTGTGAACAAGGAAAAGTGCCGCGTAGCACTACCAGCTTGAATGAAGTGGCTCAGTAAATAAATAAACATGTTTTATGTAATCAGGGAATTTCCTAGTAAAATTCCTTTATTGTAAATTATGGGGTTTATCCCCAAACTTAAAATAAAATAAATGGGTGTTTTCAGTTAAACTATCCTGTTAAAATTTCCGCTGCCAAATTAAACACCAATACCACGGGTTTTCTGTCCCACGGCATCTGAACTTAGAAACTTGGTCGGGGGTCATGACAAAAACTCCTCAAATCTTCAAACAACAATGCTTTTTTCCTTCTCAGTGTAGCCCTCAGTTTCTTTCAAAGCAACCATTGAAGCTTTCATCTCATCCCTCTTCTTCGAAAAGACTTCATATTCTTGCATCCTTTTGCGAAATCGGGATACACCCTCTAGAAGCAAGGCAGCAAGGTTGCAAGCACCAATCATCATTTTCGAAATCATTAGTTCATCGTCCATAGACAAGCAAGAACCTCGAACAGTAGGAGGAGCAAAATGGGTAAGAACATCCTCACAAACGGATGAAGACTTGAAGCTGTCACCAACTGTGACCTTCCAATCCGGCACATAAACCTCCTTTGGATCAACATTGTTGGAACCTTCACCACCCTTCCTGAAACCCTTCAAGCTCACAACTTTCTTACCCGCAACTTTACTCTCCTTAACAATCACCAAGGGCAACTCATTGTCTTTTTTTTTATTTTCCCTCAACCCCAACTTCCGAGTCGTCCGAAGCCTCTATGTCATCACTTGGTTCCACTGGCTCAGAGGCCGATGGTAGTTCAGCTCCCTTTAACATACGTCGGGTTAAACAACGAATAGAAGCTTTGGAAGCACCGAACCTAGTAAAGCCTTTGACATTTGGAACGTTCACATAACCTGAACCCTCGAACATGTGTTCAACACCTCTGGCAGCAGCATCTTCGCCGGGGGTAGCCTCAGCAACCCCAAACACAACATCAGAGGTATCATCACTCTTTATAAAGCATAAGGTAAAACATCATACCCTGATCATCCCTCATGAGTACAGGGTCACTATCTAGCTTGTCCCACAAGATGCTCACACCCATCAACACTAAAAGGTGTTCAGGAAAGGGATGAAGCCTCGAAGGACATTTCCTAATGGCTTTTAACAACCAACTATCTAGTTCAGACTCAAATGGCTCAAACTTGTTTAACACAGCATCAGGGTGCCTCACAACAAGCTCGAAGGGAACAATGGACTCATAAATCTAGAAAAATCAGTCCTTCCAAGAACCAAAGGTAGTAACCATTGAGGAAGTCAAATAAACATCAACTTGGGATGTCTCAAACGTGACCCAATCGTCGTTCTTGGTCAACCGGAAGAAACATCGGAACAACAACGATGGGTCATACCCTATCACAAAACCTCTAAATGTAAAATCCCAGCAAGACCTTGAGGACGCAACGGAACAAACGACACACGATAATACTCTAAAATATTCAGAACAAAGACCGAAAATGGATGACACAAGTTGGAAATCCCGAAATGACAGCAACAAAGAGCAATCGAACCAGCGGGACACTGATCAATCGATTTATCTAAAACCCGGAGCCACCGGATTAAACTTTAGATCGATCCCCCATTCTTTAAAAAAAGCCTCAACTTCCTCTCGAGTGAGACAACAATAACTCACATACAGATCTTTGCTACCACCCAGGAGAGACGATCGAAAGAAAAAAGAAAGTGAAGTCTAGGCAGTTATTATTACGCAAAAGGCAAAAAACTGCCATCCATCACATTAACTGTCATTTCAAAATTCAAATCCAAAAAACTTAGACGCCTGATAACCTTTCAAGCCTTGAAGCCTTTAAGCAATAAAAATCGTGTACAAAAGTCAGAAGCATTTGAGCTTACACCCCAAATACCTCTGACTTGGGGGGCTGATGACGGGGGTAACTCAAACATTAATAAACTAATTAGAGACACAACAACTTAAAAGGTTAAAAGGTTCGGAAATGGTCAGCTGTCATGAACAGTAAAAAGGACAAGTCAGAGCCTTGTCACATCACCCTTTGCGTGTGAAACCTCCTGCCCAGCCGCAACCAGAACATGTGGGAGAGCACACCCTTTTGTCCGCAGGTCCAAACCCTTCAACCCCTAAAAGGGTAAGTCCCTCACTGTAAGCCAGGTTCACTAGTCAAAGGTTTCTCCTTTGAGAAACCTCTTCCCCTATAAAGTGCAGGCCATGACAAACATGCAAGGACACTCCAGGATCAGCAGAGATCATTCCAACTCTCTGATTCTTCCTCTCCCTCTCGAGAACTAGCTTCATGCTTGCTTCTCTTCTTCTTCTCCCATGAGAACTAGTTTCATGCTTGCTTCTCTTCTTCACACTAAATAATTCATCTTCTCCAACGATTGCTTTCTGGGCTGATTTCTAATCAGTTCAGGATCTAAGGAGAATAACAACAATACTAGTGAACCTCTCTCCATGTCTTGCAAACGTGGGGGACCCCACGACCTGCGTTAGGCTAACTGAAACCTTGAACCCTTTTACCCCGGAAATATCGCTATAGGCCTTGGTCTTGTATTTGTTGTAGCAATAGTCGTAAACATGCAGATTTCTAACAATTCGGTTGAAAAAGAGACTCATCCCCATCCCCCATTATTGCGTAAGATCCTTGATCATTAGATTTATATTAATCTACTAATGGTTATGTCTCATGTCCTAATCAACTTGTAATCTCTTCTCTTCAATTGACACACTTTTGTGGGGTTGTAATTAGTTGGATCGTTCATA
The DNA here is from genome assembly GCA_030545235.1 of Helianthus tuberosus. Classification (NCBI taxonomy): domain Eukaryota; kingdom Viridiplantae; phylum Streptophyta; class Magnoliopsida; order Asterales; family Asteraceae; genus Helianthus; species Helianthus tuberosus. The sequence goes on from JARYGA010025778.1 coordinate 21,065, forward strand.
CTAACTAATTAGTAGTAATCTAACTTGGTTAAAACTTAAATACAGGACCGACCTTGTTACTAGCAGATATTAATATTCTATTGTAGATGATGACTGGAAGATGTTTTTATTTGTAGGCTTAGCCAAAATCAACTCAAGTTCACTATGAATGATCAAGATGAACAGATTACAGGGTATGAATTTATTCCCCTGATTTCTTTTTCCAGATTTCATGCGGCCTAAATTAACATACATATTTCCATTTTTTTCCCTTTGCACCTCAATGCTCCATGGTCCATTCCATATTAGAAGTCCAACAACCCATCAAGAGTTGAGCCTGGTGTAAGCTTGAACCCAACAACCCATCAAGAGTTGTAAGCCCAGCAGCAGCAGCTCCAAAGCCCAGAACCTTATCCGCCCATTAAGCTTAAGAATACACAAACATTTATTAGGAGCACAATATCCAAACAATTTATAAAATTAAGTTGATATTTTTTAAAAATTAGAATATAAAATTAAGTTGATGTATTTTAAAACAACTAAAATTAAAAGATGCGTAGAAAAAATTAGGGGGGCTTGTATAGGATAAGAGCTCTTGTTCTTGTGTAAATATAACTAACTAATTAAAAGTCTTGACGACCCTTCGTCCAATGTGTGTTCCAAACTTTCCATTTTTTCCAAGATCTTTAGGGAATATTTCAAGATGAGAAACAGCTAATGGTAAATTTCATATGAATCTTGATCTATATAGATTGTTATAGTCAACGTTGATTAGTGTATTAGTGTAATTTTATGTCACCAATTCACTATATATGCGATCTCAATTCTGCTTAAAATATGTGATGTTGAAGTTTTAGTACAGACGGTCTTAAATGTTACTGATCATTCATTTTTTTTCCAATTGGGTGCTTGGAGATGGTGGACAATGTTTTTTGTGTTGTTTTCAAGGGTTTTAAGCCCCAGTTGTGTTCATGATTTTCTTTGAACTGGTTTAGCACTAACACTGGATCAGGGATTACGAACAACTCAATTAAAGTAAATTGTTATGCGCTTATAAGTAAATGTATAGCTGTTGTGACATAACCCATTTTCTTTATATGAATTTGGCCATGACCGTTCTTGATTTTTATGATGTTCTTCATAATTGCTGCATTTGAACATATATTCAATAACAAGATTGGAACGATCAATCTATCTATACTATATAATAAAATAAACCAATAAGTGACACGTGTCATTCATTGAAGGCGTCTACATTTGTAATTTCCTGTTTTTTCATATTTATCTTATATCAATTAATTAAATAATAAATAATCAATTAATATTAAATCTTATCTTATTTTGAATGTCAGATAGAATTATTCGATTTTTTCTAATAATATATTATCTTCAAATCTAAGTTATATATATTCTATTTTTTCTAATAAGATATTACCTTCAAATTTAAGTTATAAGTTAAAGATATTTTTTAAATAATAGCACAAAACAATAATCTTAAAGTTAAAAAAACAATAATACGCTCATATAAAAAATTTAAAGTACAAATAAAATATACAAAATAATTTATTAGACATTAGATCAAACTTAAAAAAAAAAAAAACACTAATTAGGAAGAGAAGCTAATAATATAATTTTGTTTTTGATTTTTCAATTCGGGTTCTAATCAATTCGAATTAAACTTAACCAAGTTTGTGATTTGATTCGAATTAAACCGAACTAAATTTATGATTTTTTAAACGAATCCAATAGCTTATTATTTACTATACAAAATTAAATTTATTTAACCCGTGTAATACATGGTGTTTTTAAAGATATAATTTTTTTTATTATTTAGTATATATTCGCCCCGCTTGCGGTATGCGCATATAATGTATATGTGTGGACGCTCGAAGGGCAAAAGTGAAATTGCACTAATTTTAACGTTATTTTACAAAGTTCGTGAAAATAACGTTAAAAGCGGCGGACGGTTAATAATGCATCATCATCATGTGGTGGCGTTGATAACAGAAAGATAAAAGGGAACATGCACTAATCGGTCGTTGTCCCGATTGCTGAGTGTTATGTGCCGTATGTCCAAAGCTTGATGCAAAACTATTATCGAGTCGGGGGTCTCACTGAACGCAGCCTCTACATCTTACCCTACTCAGACCGTACCTTAGCTTTGCTATTGGTGGGATTTACTGAGTATGATGATGATGATTTAGTACATATAGTTAGATTTATTCAACCCGTATAATACACGAAGTTTATAAAGATATAACTTTTTTATTATTTAGTTTATAAAATTACATTCATCCAACCCGTGTAATATGCAAGGTTACAAAATTACATTTATTTAACCCGTGTAATACTAAGTGTTTTTAAAGATATAACTTTTTATTATTATTTAGTGTATATATAATTAGATTTATTCAACCCGTACAATACACGGGTTTTTATTATTTGTAATATAAAATTACATTTATATAAAATTACATTTGTTCAACTCGTGTAATAAACAAGATTTTTAAAGAATAATTGTTTTAGTTTAGTATATAAAATTACATTTATTCAACCCGTGTAATACACGGGGTTCTAACCTAGTATATACATATTTCAACGGTTTTTTTTTTTTTTTTTTTTTTTTTTTTTTTTTTTTTTTGAAATTAGGCTTGATAAATCCATAACCATTAGAGATGAAGAAGAAGAAGGTGGAGGAGTCACTGATGATGATCCAAACTTTCTAGGAATAAATGAACAACAAACTACAAGGTAAGCTCGGTGAAGTTTTACTTGTGCGTTTGAAGGTTTGAGTTGTTTATATTTTTCATTATATCTATCTTTGTTTTATTTTACCAGGTTAAATGACCCTAATGAGGCTCAATATGCGCTTACCATGGTTCTATCACTGATGGGGTTCATTTTCTTCGGTCTTAAAAACAAGGAAAACACACTCCTCTTCACATCGCAAATGCCTTTGTGTTTTTAGTTGTTGTTGGTTCTAGCATTGCTTACATGACTTTCAGTATAATGTCTTGGATCAACGACCGCTCAGATTACAAGATGCTCAAAAGACCTTTACTATATTGGCTGCAACCTAGCATTCATCTCGCCGTTGTTGATGTTATTCACCACGACCTAGGTTGGGCACCGTTGCATTACACTTTTGATGTTACTTGGAGGAGAGTTTAGTGTCTACGTGTTTAACCTTATTTTCTTTGGACTTGTGAGCTTCTTTTGTTGTTAACTAGTGATATTCCCCCACGCTTCGTGGCGGGGATTAAGTTGGTATCAATTTGGTTCGGTACAGTACCTGCACTCGATATTGTAATTGAAAGAGAAAGCACTACATCGATCGAAAACAAAAAAAAACACATATTGATATGGTACCTATATATGTTGTTCAGTTGATATCGGTTCGGTTCGCTTGCATTTTATGTTTATTTTATTTCAACACTACAATATTTTTTTTGAAAACGGATATTCTACTGCTATCGTACCAAGCCCAATCGAAACCAATTGAGCAACATGTGTATCGGTACCAATATTTTTTTATTTTTAGTTTTTTTTGCTTTCAATAAACTGATAGTGTATCGCTACCATATTGTACTGAATCGGTACCGGTATACATTCTGTTTTATTGTTTCCTCTTTGATAACGGGCACTTTGATCGTATCTTAAAAGTTATACGAGAGAACAAAATATACTTAAATCAATTAAAGTACTAAACCAATAAAATAATAAAACCTTAGAAAAAAAATATTGAAAAAATCAATAACAATTGTTCCCCTCTTTTTATTTCAACATTACGATATATATATTTTTAAACGGATACTGTGTCACTATCAAAACCAATTGAATAACATCTGTATCCGTATCAATATTTATTTTTAGTGTTTTTTCTTTCGATTAATTAATATCATATCGCTACTATACCGTACTGAACAATTGTTTGATAGCTGATACTTTGATCGTATCTTAAAAGTTATATAAAAATATATGTTTAAATCAATTAAACTAATAAAACAATATAATATAAAACCTAGAAAAAAACAATATTTAAAAAAATCAAAAAAATATTGTTCATGACCTCTTTCTATTCATATGTATAATGTATTCTCTATACACTTGACTTTGTGTTTGTGTTTAATCAGTTGTGAGACTTATCATGTTGTATATCATCATCATCATCATACTCAGTAAATCTCACAAATAGCAAAGCTAAGGTAGGGTCTGAGGAGGGTAAGATGTAGACAGCCTTACCTCTACCCCGTAGGAATAGAGAGGTTGCTTCTAGTGAGACCCCCAGCTCGATAGTAGTTTTGTATCAAGCCTTGAACATAAGGCTCATAACACCCGGCAATTGAGACAAATGCCGATTAGTGCATGTACCCACTTGTCTTTCGGCTATCAACGCCACCACATGATGCGTGATCACCATCCCCCTCTTTTAACGTTATTTTTCACGAAATTAGTAAAATAACGTTAAAAGTAGTGCACTTTTACTTTTGCCCCCAAGCGCCCACACATATATACATTATATGCGCATACCGCAAGCGAGACGTCTGTGTTCTTTGATTTGCTTTTTTATAAAGTTTCTTCTATGCACGTCTGTGTTCTTTCAGTTAAATTTTTAGGGTTTTTTTATAAGAACACTGATTTTGCATCCCAAAGACTTCACATTGATTTGTGACCAGAAACTTCGTTATGGAATTTCTTTCAAATTCAAGAGTTTTTTTCTAAAATGGTGTTGGTGGGCAAAGTATTTACCAAAATGGTGTTGTGTCAAAAATATTTACGAAAATAGTGTTTTAGTTGTTAAATCCAAAGAAAATTTTACTCTATAGTTTCTCACTCCTAACTCTATTGGTTAACTTAAATTCATCATGTATTATTGATTTAACCATTCTTTTAAATAAGCTAATAGCTGATCTTAAATATTGTTCACATCTGATCTCAATTTTAAATAAGCTAATTGTTGATCTTAAATTTTGTTCGCATCTGATCTCAAGATTGTAAACTAATGTGTAATAATGATGTTTTATTTAAATATATATGTAATAGAAAGTATATACATGTATTTTTTATAAAAATGTAAAGCCTATATATTTCTAGGGTGGATATACAATAGGAAGTTTATTTGGCTAGGAAGGCTATGAAGTGATCTTGACCATCCATTTAGTTAATCAATAGCTAAGATTAAATGAATGAAATTGAAGCAAAAAAAAGAGGCGCGTGGGTTTGTTAGGGGCATTCTAGTCAATCCAGCACAATAGTTTCTCTCTCCTTCAATTCCCCCCATTTTTTAAACGTTAATAACTTTTTCATACGACATTATTTTTTTATAAAAATTGCACCAAAAAAAACGAGCGTTTTTTTATCTTTAAAACGAGTATACTATTGCTATATTTTCGATTTTTTTTTGAAAACCCAGTTGCGTAAAACGCAATGGAGAAAACCCAGTCGCGTAAAACGCAATGAAAAAAAACGTAAAAAAATGACTTTTTCTAAAACGCAACGCACAAAAAACACAAAGAAATGTCTTATTTCTAAAACGCAATGACCAGAAAACACAAATAAATGTCTTATTTCTAAAACGCAATGGACTGAATGTGTTTTACCTAAAACGCAATACACCCAAAACACTTAAAAAATGTCTCATTTCTAAAAAGCAATGGCAAGAAAACACTTAAAAATGTCTTATTTCTAAAACGCAATGCCTAGAAAACACATAAAAATGTCTTATTTCTAAAACGCAATGGCCTAAAAACACAAAAGAAACTGTTCTCTCTAAAACGCAATGAACTGAATACACATAAAAATGTGTTTACCTAAAACGCAATGAGTAAAAACACTTCAAAAATGTTTTATTTCTAAAACGCAATGACCAGAAATTGTTGTTCACAGAACCAGAAATTGTCTAAAACGCAATGACCAGAAACTGTTGTTCACAGGACCAGAAACTGTTGTTCACAGAACCAGAATCTAACTAAAACGCAATGACCAGAACCTGTTGTTTACAGAACCAGAAACACTGTCTACGAATGCAGTTTTCCAGAGGCAATTTACAGAAAATTAATTTTGCAGCTCAACCCCAGCCAGGGGCTCTGCCCCTTGGACCCCGCCAGGGGCTGCCGCCCCTGGGACCCCGCTACCAGGGGCGCTGCCCCCGTACCCCTGCCAAGATCGTAAAACGCAATGACTAAATCAAAAACTCAGATCGTAAAAATGAAATTAAAGAATTTCTTACATGGATCGAAGTGATTTCTTCAACAATTGACGAAGTTTGAATGATAGAAACACTTGTCAGCGCTCGAATCGAACGAATTGAGTGATTATCTCCAAAATCACCGGAAAAAACAAGATTTTTTATGAAATTAAACTGGGTTTTCTTCAAAAAAGCTGAAGAACACGTTGATCGGGTGTTTGAATCATTGATTTGTGATGAAAATCGCACTATAATGTAGTGATTATTGAGATAGAAAGTGAAGAAATGGTTGAAGATGGTGGGTTTTGAAAATGGTGGGTTTTGAAGTTACTGGGTTTTGAAAAGGAAGAAGAAAGGGCTGGATTGACTAAAATACCCTTCCTCTTTATTTTAAATGTTGCCACATGTCATAATCCTATTGCTTCCTACACTTCCTAGCCAAAATAAAAGGGTAAATTACACTTTTCGTCCTTTATGTTTGTATCGAGTTGCAACGGATACCCTTTAACTTCAATAATTAAAGTCACAGTCCTTTATTTGGAAAACTTAGTACACTTTTCGTCCTTTAGCAGTAACAAGGTTAAATTTTTCAGTTAAATCTAGTCATGTGACTTGCAGATGAGGGTAGGTTAGTAATTTTACTTGTATAAAGGACGGAAAATGTAATTTTCACCCTTAAACAAATAAACAACTCCCAATCTCTCTATCTCAACCTCAGTTCTCTCTCTCCAACCACAACCACCACCACCACCCCTAAATCCAGCCGCCACCACCACCACCAAATCCGACCCCACCAGCATTTCCTAAACATAGAAAATCAATCAAAGCATCAAACCACCCATGTTCAAGAAACCATTTACACGTTACATAGACTCCATTAGATTCAAAGCCATCAATTTCTATACAAAAGTCTAGGAAGATTAACAACACACATGGTGTCCTCATTAAGTATCACAGAGGGAACAAGATGAACATCAAATTTCTTTCCTTTAGAATTATCAATACTAACAGTAACAATAATACAATCAATTTACTCTATGCACATCAAACTTAAACTAAATAAGAACAAACAGATCAAATTTTAGGATACAAATTTTACGAAATACCTTTTGAAACACCATAAATGCAGCCTGTCACCTCCAACATCATCGATGCTCTGCTTCCACCTATATCACCTCCTCCACCGCCAATCTCGGACTTGAACCCCAATCCTCAACCCCTGCAAACTGTTGGTTTACAAAAGTTTCCGAACCCTTAGAAGCTTTACCAGTTGAAGAAGAAGAGAATAGCACATCAAAATCATTTGCTTCTGATGACTGAACCGGTGGGTCACTTTGCATACCGCCAAAACCAAAATCATCCAAATTCGATTGAGAACCACCAATGCCTGAATCTGTGAAGCTAGGTTTTGGTGCATTCTGAAAGATGCGAAACGCAGCATCCCCTGACGTCGTTGGTGCAGCCGTTTTATTTCCGTCTTTCACGCCAGCTGGCATTCTGAAAGGTGCGAAACGCAGCATCAACTAAAGATCCAAACGGATCCTTTGTTCGAATTCACACCCCCTCCAACACCAATCAGAGTCGAACTTTTCATCGACGGATTATCAGAGTTTCTTCTTATTCATCTTCCTCCAAATCAGAGTGGAGTTCGACTTTTTAGATCTGAAACAACCATAGCGAATCTGTCTCCTTTTCCGGTGGTCGCAAGTGGTAGGAGTGATGGTGGTCGGCGGAGGTGTGGTGGTGAGGAGATTAGGTTGCAGGGTTTAGAAAGAGAGAGTTGAGAGTGTGTGAGTGGTTGATTTATAATTATAAAATATATTTCCTTAGAGTTTTTCTTTTTCTAAATATATATTTTATTAAGTAAATAGGTGAAATTACAAAATTACCCTTGAGTGAATAGAGTTAACAAAAAAAATTTAACCTAGTTAGTGGTAAAGGACGAAAGATGTAATGAGTTTTCCAAATAAAGGATTGTGACTGTAATTATTGAAGTTAAAGGCTATCTATTGCAATTCAATACAAACATAAAGGACGAAAAGTGTAATTTACCCCAAAATAAACTTCCTATTTGATCTTTTCCCTATATTTCTATTCCAAATAAGCGGGTCGGCTTGAAATTCATAAGTTCGTAATCGATTGAAAAGCCGAATTATGAATTTGATTCAAGTAAACAACCCATTATAGTTCTTTTTACTTTTTTACCAACTCAACATAACTTATTTTTGGTTTTATCTTATTCTTAATCAATACAATCTTTTCATATTTCATTTCGCATGATAACTTAAGTTTGTATATTACTTAGATTGAAACCCGAATTCAAATTAGCTATTTGAATTCGGTTCGTCCAACTATCAGGGTTTTAGTCCGATTTAAACAATGAAGAACCTTATTTGACTGAGTTTATGGCTTTTCTTCACGTTTGAAAACAAAGGATTGTAATGATTTGACTGAGAAAAAAATTATCAAGGAAAAAATTTAATGAGTGTATTAAAAAATTAATAAAGAACTATAATGGGGTGATTATCCAAATAGATTCGGAATTCAGTCTTTTAATCGAATTCAAACCTATAAATTTCGAACCGGCTCGATTATTAAAAAATATACAATTTTTATATTTTTATAAAAATACATGTTTATTTTTAATTATGATATAAATATAAATTATTTATTATCATATGGATATTTTTAATTTTTTTTGAATGGTTAATTTCTTTAATTCTCGTCGTCTGTGAGACTTGAACCCAATACCTTCCCCTTCCCAACATAGGTGTTTTAAAGGCTTTGCCTTTGCCAATGGACGCATATATATTATTTATTATCTATTTGTTTATTGTTTATCGTTTTTTTATTTATATTATATATAGTAAAAAAACTACATGGATAATTACATATTTACTTTTGAGCTCACAAAGAAGCGCAACAGTAATTTTATTTGGAACGACGAGAGCACAAATATTTGTGGTTAACAATATTCTTGTATTAAAAAATATTTTATAACAATAACTACTTAGTGAATTAAAGTTAACCTATAAAGTTAGGAGTGAGAAACTATTGAGTGAGATTTGGATTTTATAACTAAAACACTATTTTGGTAAATATTTGTGAAATAACACCATTTTGGTAAATAGTTTTTTCACCAACACCATTTTAGAGGCTGTTTGTTTACCTCTTAATGAGTCTCTTATTGGTTCAGCACTTAATGGTCAGACTGTTTGTTTCGTAAGAAGATGTCTGAATGGTTCAGACGTTTGCCTCTGAATGGT
>JARYGA010025779.1:0-26892 GCA_030545235.1 Helianthus tuberosus
TGAACACGGCCCCGTGTTAGCCGGGCACGGCCCCGTGTTCAAGTGCCAGTAACAAAATTGGAATAAGAGAAACAGAAGTCTGGACACGGGGGCGTGTTGGGTGAACACGGCCCATGTCCAGTTACCTGTACTGGGCGTTTTTCTGCAGGTGGTTCTACACGGGGCCGTGTTGGTTGGGCACGGCCCGTGTTGATCCTTCTGAAATGGAGAAAATTGTCGGGTTGCCTTGTTCTTGTGCATGGGATTATTTTTCTCGTTCCCCTTTTCATCCTTTACCACCATGAGTGTGTTTTACTCATTATAAACCATCCAAACTTTTAAAACCATCATTTCATTTCATCATAGAGATAACTTACATAATCCTAAATTAAACTAGATAAAACAAAGAAATAACAAACCATGGAGTCCTAGCCTTTACTTTATTTTAATTTTAGCAAAATTTCCAAGAAGTAATCAATCTTGGTTAAACAAGGCCTTTTTGAACTCCTTCTTCCGAGTGCGGTTCTCCTCAAATGTCGGCGAGCCATTCTTCTACCTCCCTCGGAAGGAGAAAAGAAGGCTCATTGGCATTAGTTTGAGGAGTTTCAACTTCCACCGGGATCTCTTGTTGGTGTTCCATGGGAGGTTCCGCCGGAAAGTCTTCCCACCCGGTAGGGTTGTTGATTCCGAGTGCTAGGTTCCAATCCTGTTGAGGAAGGATTGGTTCCATTGGAGGTGCTACAAGAATATTTAACCTCTGGTGCAAGAGGTTAATTTCTTGGAAGCTGCTTTCAAGTCCCATCGTAAGATCGTTAATACGGTCGATTAGGACCTCCTCTACTGAAGTCATTTCGTCGAGAGCCTCCCTTAATGCTATCACATAGTGCACAAGTGTAGCTTCAATGGAGGGTCTTCTTCCTCTTCGGCTGTCTGATGAATGCACAGAAGATGTATCGCTGTTTTCACTCGTCATCCTACGAAAAATAAACTAAAAATAGTTTATTTTAATGAAACAGTAACCGGACACGGCCCCGTGCTTACTGAGCACGGCCCCGTGTTCATCTTTCTGCAGAGTTTCGGAATAAGGAAACTTGGATTTTTAAGTTATTTTCTGAACTTTTGAAGCCTTTTTAGCTATTAATAACTTAAAACAATGTTTCATAACATGTTTTTACCAAGATTCTTTGAACAAAACTCATTTATCCCTACCATAGAGTTGGAGGAATTCCAAACTTTCAATGGTAGCTCTTGGAGAAAGATGGAGAAGAAGGAAATGGCTAAAAGAGGAAAGGACAAGATGGGTTGTTGGAACCTTCTTTTAGACTTACCTAGGATAGTTTGAGAGAAGATTCCTGCAAATCTCTGCCCCAAGTTGGTCCAAATGTGCAGAATTCTTGGCTGCATTTATAGAAAATGACAGCATCCTGGACACGACCCCGTGTTCAGTGGACACGGCCCCGTGTGCAGGTGGCGTTCTGACACAGTTTGTCCGTATTCTGACGTACTGATTAGAACGGAATCTTTCGATGGACACGGGGGCGTGTTGGCTGGGCACGGCCCCGTGTCTGGGGACTGTTTTATGAAGTTGTCTAGTTTTTTAAGGACTTTGTTAGTATCGGGTGGCTCCTGACTGGTTGGAACAACCCCAAAGTGCCTAATATACCTTAATTGTCCTAGACTAAGGCGAGAACGCAAGAGGTTGTCGGTGAGGGTAATTCCTATTTTCATTCTAGGTGGACAAGTCCAACCCTTTCCCGGGCTCTTGTTAAAGAAGGTATATGCCGAATCGCTCAGGTCTATGTATGCACCGAACGAAGTCGATGGAGAGTCCTTCACGGCACAATCGACACAGGGACGACTATCGTCCAAGTCTTTGCTAGTTACGAAGGTATTTTCGGGAGCAACGAGGTTGTCGGAATGCGGTTCCAACATTTCTTCATGGGTATCGTCTTGGGGTGGATCAATAAAATCCTTCCCAAGCTCTTCTATCCATTTCAGAATTAGCTCTTCTAGTTGAATTAACTCACTAAGGAGCATTTCCCCTAGAATATCTGGCTGGGCGCATTCGATGGAGAAATAGTGCTTATTTTTACTTTTGCCCCTCTGAGAAGATGGTGGGTCCATGTAGTGGGGCCTATAATTTAGGAAGTAGCATTTTACTTCTTCATGTTCGCCACCACATAATTGACACCACGTACCATAAGAGTGCCGAAAGTAAAAATAATTACTATCACTCATGTTTATGTCAGAAATTACCAACCGTCGGGATCTAACGGTTCTGTTTTCAGTAACTGAAACTTGGGCACGGGGGCGTGTTGAGTGGACACGGCCCCGTGTTCAGCTTACTGTCTGATGTAAAACAGGATTGCCAGTTCCAATGATTGAGCACGGGGCATGTTCAGCGGGGCACGGCCCGTGTTGAGCTCTGCAGAAGCTGAAAAACTAAGAAAATCCTAAAAAAATAAAAAGAAAAATAAAAGATGATTAGGCCGTTGATTCCTAACTTTCTTAAAATCCTTGTGTCCCCGGCAACGGCGCCAAAAACTTGATGCGTGTGAAGTGTTATATATATTAGGTGTATATTTTAAGCCCTTTTTAACACTTATTTTAGCCAAGTTTTAAATTTATAAAACACGATATTTCACTAATACTAAACACACATATGGGCAAGTGCACCCATCGTTGAGTGTAGCATTGCGTTGGTAAGATACCGAGGTCGTCCATGGACACAAGAGCTTTTAGTACCGGTTTATCCTCAACGTCTAACCAAAATAAAAGTTTAGAAAAATGTTTTAAACTACGAAAAATAAAACTAACTAAAATGCTGAAAGATAAAAAATAAAAATAAAAACAGATAGACAAGATGAATCACTTGGTTCCGACTCGTATCTAGTATAACCTTTGATTATTTCCGCACTTTTGCACATAATTAAGAGATTATCTTAGTTATTGTAGTAGGCCCCTCTTTTGAAGGTGACGTTACCCTCACCCCAGTAGTTTGAGTCAGCAGGGATACAATCCTAAAGGGGTGGATTATTGGAAGATAATGAATTAAGTTATTAATGCAGTATTGTGGTAGGCCCCGCTTTTGGCGGTGACGTTACCCTCGGCTAAGTAGTCTGAGTCAGCAGGGATACAGTCCTAAATAGCCGGGTTATAGTATTAATAGTAGTTAACTTATGAGGGGATCAAAGAGTTTGGACCCCCGCCATCCAATACCGTGAAGTATTGAAGGAGGTCCTACTAAATTTGACCCAGGTCCATTGCAGGACCTCTAAACGCTGAACAATGGCAAGACCTTTACCAAACCGTTCCCTTAACCCCCTACCAGGTAGCCAACATACCTCCATATAGACCGTGGAGATATGAATGGTGAAAATCCTTTATTTTATATAGACAGTAAAATAATGCCAAGACACCACGGACAAACGATAAGGAAAGATCACCTTCAACATAAGTAACTAGTTATTAAAGTCATTAATACAAAACCAAATAAAAAGTGCAAAAGATTAGAAATAAAAAGTATTATACTAGACACTTTGTCTTCACCAAGTGATGTAAGAGACTTAGGCAAACATGGCCTTGATTGTCAAGAACTCTTACGATCAATCTTGGATCCCGAGACGACTCACACACTCTATGATAGACAATGGATGATGGTGGTGGATGATGGTGTTGTGATGGTGGTGGGTGGTGGATGAAGTGTGAGAGAGGTGGTGTGCCAAGGGATGAGATGAAATGAATCCAAGCACTCCTATTTATAGGCTGAACAGAGAGCTGGACACGGCCCCGTGTCCGCTGGGCACGGCCCCGTGTCCGTCTGACACTCCCTCTCCTCATTAATTGTAATTCGCAATTACAATAAATGCGCCTGCTGTACTTTCGACACGCCCCCGTGTCCGCTGAGCACGGCCCCGTGATGGGCAATAGAAGCTTCTATAGGTTTGTCTTTTCTGCTGCTTCTTGGGCACGGCCCCGTGCTGGCTGAGCACGGGGCGTGTTCAGCCTTCTGTTTTCTCTATTTTGCTTTGGAAGGTGCCGTTGAGGGTTCGGGCAGTCCACTAATGTTCCTTTTCTTGTATTTATGTTGGATTTAGCTGTCTTTTTGCTTCTTTTGCGTTTTTGAGCTCATTTAATCCTGAAAATACAAAAGGAAGACAAAAACACTCTTTTTCCAATATTAGTACTAAAAAGGGTTAGTTTTATGCCTCATTTGATGTAATTTATATGTTGCATTTTACACACATCAGTCCAAATCGGACAGTATTAGAGCTTGTGTATTTTCCGGAAAGCATTGATAAATATCCTTGTTTTTCCCACTTGGGATTTAGTATAACATTGGTGTACGACTTAAATCTAGGTCCTATATCTATCGTTTTGAGTACCGAAGCTATGCTGACACAGCTAGTCTAACCGGTAAGTCTACTAATTGTTTCAGTGCACCGCTTGAATTGTTTTCAAAATCAGACGAATAAAATGAATGACATGCATGATCAAGATGTATTCTGCAAGATTTCTGAATGTATGACATGTAACATGCTATATTGACATTTAAAACACATAATTACATCATATAAATATATGTTTAATTGTGCGAAAGTTACCGAAAAGTGACGTATGTCACATACTCCCACTGTTAAAAAGAATTTTGTCCGAAATTCAAGCTGAGTCATCCGTTGCAGGAGTCTTCTCGAATAGGTGGGGGTATTTAATGTTTAAGATCATTTTTGGATGTAGTTCGGATACTTGCTTGGTGCTAGTTTCGTTAACGGGTCGTTAAGATGTTAAATTATGAAACTTTTAGGGTATGTTATGTTCATGTGTCAAGATGATACTTTCAAGGTTTTTCAAGTGGATTATGATGTTTAACATCATTTTTGGACATTGTGTTAGTTATAAAATGCTGAATTTTGCTGACAAATTGTTATTTATGGTTCAAATCAGACAATTTAGAGCTAATGTATTTTCCGGAAAGAGTTGATGAATATCCTTGGTTTTCCCACTTGGGATTTAATATAACATTTGTGTAGGACTTAAATCTAGGTCCTATATTCATTCGATTAGCTGAGTACCGGAGCTGTGCTGACACAGCTAGTCTAACTGGTAAGTCTACTACTGGTTTCAGTGCACCGCTTGAATTATTTTCGAAATGCGACAAGTAAAATGAATGACATGCATGATCAAGATGTATTCTGCTAGATTTCTAAATGTATGACATGTAACACATAATTGCAGCATATAAATAATTGTTTAATTATACGAAAGTTACCAGAAAGTGTCGTTTGTCACAAATTTAAACATTAAAAGATATATAATTAAAGTTTAATAATTTTAGTGGGGCCCGTTTTATTATTATTGACCCCCCACGTTTCATCGTTCTTCAGCAAACCCACCCTCCGTCGTTTCTCTGGCAAACCCACACTATCGTTTTCTGGCAAACCGACCACCCTCCCTCCGTTCTCCTACAATCCCATCCCCACCCTCCTCCTAACGGCTACTCCCCACCGTCCTATCATCTCCTTCAGCAAACTCGGTGCATAGATCAGATTTCAAAGGTATAAACTTGTATAATTTCACTCCTAGTTTCAAAATAATTGTTATACAATTTTAATTTGTTCTTAAATTAGTTCATATTCAATCTAATCTCATATAGAAACTAACAATTAATGAAAAACAACAAACTACCAAAAGAAAAAAAACTTAGCCTTTAAATAAGCTATGTGTTGATGCAAATTTTGTGTCCGATGCTGTTCGAATAGTTTAGATTTATTTTATGCTGAATTTGTAATAGTTAGTGAAACGGTCAAACGAACGTGTATTGACCCGCTCGTTTGAAGTGGTCAAACGAGAGGGTTATTTGTTTGACCATGTGTGTTTGCAAGACAAAGGGGGTGTGGTTATAAATAGCAACCCTTTGTCATTTCCAAACTTGAGAGAGAGGGTGAGCTCATTAACAGAGTTCACTATGAGTTTTAGTGTTTGGGGGAGAGATCACCACTTAGTCTCTCCCCGGATGTATACTCCTTTGGTATTGTTCAGTTATCTTGTAATCGGGCTGATTTGTAGTGTTATACTACCGGATTAATACAAAGAAGTTGTTTGTTAATCTCTAATCTCTCCCGTCTATGAACATAAACACACAAATCACGGTTTCGATCCTGAAACACGGACCTACAATTGGTATCAGAGCCATGGTACCCAATTTAGTAAATCTAACAGTTTGCTAAATCACATGTGCTCTAGATCTGTGATTTTTGTGAACTTTGTTCAAGATGTAAAAATGGGGAAATATGAAGAAACCCAGATTTGGAACCTAATCTACGGGTCTGAGATGAATCGGGCCGTACAAAAAGAGTTGGGTTTTATATTTCACACCAAGTTCAACAAGTTTTCATCATCTATTATCACTTTTGAAGTGATTTTCGTCAAATCTGCAAAAGAAACACTGGCTGTGTTCTTGAGGAGTGTGGCGGCTGGTTAAAGAAACTAGGGTTTCTTCAGAACTTTTGATGAAGAACCTGTTTGTTTGGCTGATTGTTTCCACGAAGAATGGACACCACGAAGGACTCCCACTCATGAAAAACTCCCCTGCCGAAGAACCCTTATTAGACGAAGAACTTGAATGGTGATGTGGTTGTTCGCTGATCTCATGTTCCACGAAGAACTACCTAGTCGAAAAACCTCCATGTCTGCCGAAGAACCCTTTCATGAAGAACCGATGTTCTTCGTGGTTCATCATCTTTCGTGGGTTTCAGACACGTCGATGACTGTGAAGAAGATGAATGAAGGTTGTCGACTGTTGTTGTTTCATTGAAGAGAAAGATGGTGGTCTGATGATAATGAAGGAGATGGGTAGTTGACGATGTGGTGGCAAATGGAAAACTGATGTCGGCTGCACAAATTATTTTGGTTTAAGGTTTGGAGGGTAATTGAAAGAGGAGAATGAAGAAGACAAAGTGATGGATGAGCTGTAAAAAGAAGATGACAGTTGATGCTCTTGTTGTCGCAAAGAGAGAGACAGAATAGAGGTTTGTTGGCAGCTGTAAAGTAAAAAAAGGAAAAACAGGGTATGGTACTTTTCTTTGTCTGGTCAACGAAATCTACGGTCTTCGTGAAACAAGTTCTGGGCCTAGTTTTTATTTATTTAATATTTGGGCCTATTCTCACGAAAATTTTGGATCTAAATGGCCCACTCATATAATGATGTTATATTATGTGTGACAATTGGGTATTAGAAATTGTGATTTTATTTTGTATGTGGGCGTACATATTGAATTGAGCCATGCATGGAAGTCTCAGATATGTGCATGATGGGATTAGTGATTTGCACATTATGTCGTCTGGTCAGTATAAAAGTCAGGTTGGGAGTATGTGAAAGATTAAGCTGGGTGATTATTGTGAAAGATTCAAACTCATACAAGATTATTTTATGGGCCAATGAAATGACTGAATGAGTGATGGACGTATTGTGAGGAATGCTACTTGGGCCGGTATAAAAAATTTATTAGTGGTGATGGAATGTTGATCAGTTTTGGTCGACTGTTCACCAAGTTTATCTATTTTTCGACACCAAATTCGTACGGGTTTGGGAGCACGGGGGATGATAAGTCACGATGAAAACTTGATTTTTGTTAAACGTGGGGTAGTCACGGTTACCGATGCAAACGTCAAATTTGGTGACTTGACTACTATGGGCCAAAAACCAAAAACGCTATGTTTACTTCCGCACGTCAATGTTTATGTTGTTATCGGTTTTAGTAAATGCTCGAAAGCATTTTGTTTATTGTCATATTCTCGCATTTGGTAACGATTGAATGAACCTGGAATGCCAAGACCGGTCCTAACAAGTTCACAAGGTCGAAGAGTTATGCCTATGATGAAAGTTTTTGGATTAGGTGTTAGCAGTACTTTGGAGGGATACAAGTCGGATCCTACGGGGCCTAGGGGACTTTCTTTATCAACTAGAATATGCAAAGAAGAAAGCCGTTTTCATGATTTATCGAAAAACCGAGAACATTTGAAAGATTCTACTCAGTGGAGAGAATTTGTTCAGTAAAGTTGACGACAGTTCCGCTCAGTGGAGGGAATTGGTGAACATTTGAAGATAAATACTACTCAGTGGAGAGAATTTGTTCTATGAAATTGACGACGGTTCCTTTGAACTGGAGGGAATCTGTAAAGGTTTAGAGATCTTACCAAAGAAATGGGGGGATAAAAATTTTCATATGTTGAATTTCTTCGGTAAATTTCTAAACGCAATCACAGGTGGTAGAGTTTGTGATTTTCTGGTGATACTAACGGTTCGACGTGGAATGTTTTGCACATACACATATTTAAGGATTTTAATTAATTATCCAGCCAGCGTGAAGAGTTTTGCAGGGAAACATACAGGTATCTAAAGTCGACTGTAGTTTCAAAGCGCTGTTCACTGAAGACCTGGGGAATCTTTATGAAAGCTGATAGTTCAAGGCTGAAGACCTGCAGGTTTCGGTTTTGGGTTTGATGTTTGTTTGGGATTTTACAGGGATCTGGGGGTAACTCAATTCATTAAGTTTGCATACGATGTACTTGGTCAAGCCGACTTCCTGAGTACTGACGCTGAAGATGCGTTGTGCATTACGTGGTCAACTTCACAAAGGTGAGACAATGAGATCTGGATGTAGTTCAACTAAGCGTGCTGTTTGGTTGAGCTTACAAGGGATATACTCGGTCTAGCTGACTTTCCTGAGTATTCATGCTGAGGATTAAAGTGCATTACTTGGTCGATTCCACAAAGACGGTTTACAGAAGACAGTTCACCAGAAATCTCTACCAATGTAGTATGCTTGAATGAAATAGAGTTCTTATGACAGATCAAGACTTGATGCAGTTCTTAAAGAATGGAACCCTTATTAAATGTCGGTTGGAGTATTGGAAGATCAGCGGAAGATCGGTCAATTGAGCCTTATGAGGACATTGCACAACACCCAACACGGATACGCGTACTTTAAGGGGGAAATATTATACAAGGAGCGTCAAGATAATACTTACCTGGATCATCAGTCATGGGGGAATTTGTTAACACAGAGAAGATAAATACTTGACTGAAGATCAATTGCAGTTGCATTTTCAGCATTCGACAGCAACGGACAAGGGGAACTTGTTGATGCAGATTTTCTGTCCGATGTTGTTCGAATAGTTTAGATTTATTTTATGCTGAATTTGTAATAGTTAGTGAAACGGTCAAACGAATGTGTATTGACCCGCTCGTTTGAAGTGGTTAGACGAGAGGGTTATTTGTTTGACCATGTGTGTTTGCTAGACAAAGGGGGTGTGGCTATAAATGGTAACCCTTTGTCATTTGCAAACTTGAGAGAGAGGGTGAGCTCATTAAGAGAGTTCACTATGAGTTTTAGTGTTTGGGGGAGAGATCACCACTTAGTCTCTCCCCTGATGTATACTCCTTTGGTATTGTTCAGTTATCTTGTAATCGGGCTGATTTGTAGTGTTATACTACCAGATTAATACAAAGAAGTTGTTTGTTAATCTCTAATATCTACCGTCTATGAACATAAACACACGAATCACGGTTTCGATCACGAAACACGGACCTACAATTGGTATCAGAGCCATGGTACCCGATTTAGTAATTCTAACAGTTTGCTAAATCACATGTGCTCTAGATCTGTGATTTTTGTGAACTTTGTTCAAGATGTAAAAATGGGGAAATATGAAGAAACCCATATTTGGAACCTAATCTACGGGTCTGAGATGAATCGGGCCGGCCGTACAAAAAGAGTTGGGTTTTAAATTTCACACCAAGTTCAACAAGTTTTCATCATCTATTATCACTTTTGAAGTGATTTTCGTCAAATCTGTAAAAGAAACAATGGTTGTGTTCTTGAGGAGTGTGGCGGTTGGTTAAAGAAACTTGGGTTTCTTCAGAACTTTTGACGAAGAACCTGTTTGTTTGGCTGATTGTTTCCATGAAGAATGGACACCACGAAGGACTCCCACTCACGAAAAACTCCCCTGTCGAAGAACCCTTATTAGACGAAGAACCTGAATGGTGATGTGGTTGTTCGCTGATCTCATGTTCCACGAAGAACTACCTAGCCGAAAAACCTCCATGTCTGCCGAAGAACCCTTTAACGAAGAACTGATGTTCTTCGTGGTTCATCATCTTTCGTGGGTTTCAGACATGTCAATGACTGTGAAGAAGATGAATGAAGGTTGTCGACTGTTGTTGTTTCATTGAAGAGAAAGATAATGGTCTGATGATAATGAAGGAGATGGGTAGTTGACGATGTGGTGGCAAATGGAAAACTGATGTCGGCCACAAATTATTTTGGTTTAAGGTTTGGAGGGTAATTTAAAGAGGAGAATGAAGAAGACAAAGTGATGGATGAGCTGTAAAAAGAAGATGACAGTTGCTGCTCTTGTTGTCGCAAAGAGAGAGACAGAATAGAGGTTTGTTGGCAGCTGTAAAGTAAAAAAAAGGAAAAACAGGGTATGGTACTTTTCTTTGTCTGGTCAACGCAATCTACAGTCTTCGTGAAACAAGTTCTGGGCCTAGTTTTTATTTATTTAATATTTGGGCCTATTCTCACGAAAATTTTGGATCTAAATGGCCCACTCATATAATGATGTTATATTATGTGTGACAATTGGGTATTAGAAATTGTGATTTTATTTTGTATGTGGGCGTACATATTGAATTGAGCCACGCATGGAAGTCTCAGACATGTGCATGATGGGATTAGTGATTTGCACATTATGTCGTCTGGTCAGTATAAAAGTCAGGTTGGGAGTATGTGAAAGATTAAGCTGGGTGATTATTGTGAAAGATTCAAACTCATACAAGATTATTTTATGGGCCAATGAAATGACTGAATGAGTGATGGACGTATTGTGAGGAATGCTACTTGGGCCGGTATTAAAAATTTATTAGTGGTGATGGAATGTTGATCAGTTTTGGTCGACTGTTCACCAAGTTTATCTATTTTTCGACGCCAAATTCGTACGGGTTTGGGAGCACGGGGGATGATAAGTCACGATGAAAACTTGATTTTTGTTAAACGTGGGGTAGTCACGGTTACCGATGCAAACGTCAAATTTGGTGACTTGACTACTATGGGCCAAAAACCAAAAACGCTATGTTTACTTCCGCACGTCAATGTTTATGTTGTTATCGGTTTTAGTAAATGCTCGAAAGCATTTTGTTTATTGTCATATTCTCGCATTTGGTAACGATTGAATGAACCTGGAATGCCAAGACCGGTCCTAACAAGTTCACAAGGTCGAAGAGTTATGCCTATGATGAAAGTTTTTGGATTAGGTGTTAGCAGTACTTTGGAGGGATACAAGTCGGATCCTACGGGGCCTAGGGGACTTTCTTTATCAACTAGAATATGCAAAGAAGAAAGCCGTTTTCGTGATTTATGGAAAAACCGAGAACATTTGAAAGATTCTACTCATTGGAGAGAATTTGTTCAGTAAAGTTGACGACAGTTCCGCTCAGTGGAGGGAATTGGTGAACATTTGAAGATAAATTCTACTCAGTGGAGAGAATTTGTTCTGTGAAATTGACGACGGTTCCTTTGAAGTGGAGGGAATCTGTTAAGGTTTAGAGATCTTACCAAAGAAATGGGGGGATAAAAATTTTCATATGTTGAATTTCTTGGGTAAATTTCTAAACGCAATCACATGTGGTAGAGTTTGTGATTTTCTGGCGATACTAACGGTTCGACGTGGAATGTTTTGCAAAAACACATATTTGAGGATTTTAATTAATTCTCCAGCCAGCGTGAAGAGTTTTGCACGGAAACATACACGTATCTAAAGTCGACTGTAGTTTCAAAGCGCTGTTCACTGAAGACCTGGGGAATCTTTATGAAAGCTGATAGTTCAAGGATGAAGACCTGCAGGTTTTGGTTTTGGGTTTGATGTTTCTTTGGGATTTTACAGGGATCTGGGGGTAACTCAATTCGTTGAGTTTGCGTACGATGTACTTGGTCAATCCGACTTCCTGAGTACTGATGCTGAAGATCCGTTGTGCATTACGTGGTCAATTTCACAAAGGCGAGACAATGAGATCTGGATGTAGTTCAACTAAGCGTGCTGTTTGGTTGAGCTTACAAGGGATATACTCGGTCTAGCTGACTTTCCTGAGTATTCATGCTGACGATTAAAGTGCATTACTTGGTCGATTCCACAAAGACGGTTTACAGAAGACAGTTCACCAGAAATCTCTACCAATGTAGTATGCTTGAATGAAATAGAGTTCTTATGACAGATCAAGACTTGATGCAGTTCTTAAAGAATGGAACCCTTATCAAATGTCGGTTGGAGTATTGGAAGATCAGCGGAAGATCGGTCAATTGATCCTTGTGAGGACATTGCACAACACCCAACACGGATACGCGTACTTTAAGGGGGAAATATTATACAATGAGCGTCAAGATACTACTTACCTGGATCATCAGTCAAGGGAGAATTTGTTAACACAGAGAAGATAAATACTTGACTAAAGATCGATTGCAGTTGAATTTTCAGCATTCGACAGCAACGGACAAGGGGGAACTTGTTGATACAGATTTTGGGTCCGATGTTGTTCGAATAGTTTAGATTTATTTTATGCTGAATTTGTAATAGTTAGTGAAACGGTCAAACGAACGTGTATTAACCAGCTCGTTTGAAGTGGTCAAACGAGAGGGTTATTTGTTTGACCATGTGTGTTTGCTAGACAAAGGGGGTGTGGTTATAAATAGTAACCATTTGTCATTTGCAAACTTGAGAGAGAGGGTGAGCTCATTGAGAGAGTTCACTGTGAGTTTTAGTGTTTGGGGGGAGATCACCACTTGGTCTCTCTCCGGATGTATACTCATTTGGTATTGTTCGGTTATCTTGTATTCGGGCCGATTTGTAGTGTTATACTACCGGATTAATACAAAGAAGTTGTTTGTTAATCTCTAATCTCTCCCGTCTATGAACATAAACACACGAATCACGGTTTGGGTCCCGAAACACGGACCTACACTATGAACATATGATAAGCGAGAACGATGTGATTGGGGAACTAATAGAGCCGGATTTGTGATCGGCAAATCTCCAAAATAAACAAACATTAAACGTAAAGTAACTATAAATATTTAAGAACATTGTTCTGCAACTTTTTTCATCTTCTCCTCATTACTATCAATGAAACTTAAATACAAATTGGAAATGCAAAAAAAATCCAATACGATATAAACATTATGCATCATGTTTACGAAAACGATGGCACCAAAATATGTTACAATTAATTGAGGCCTTCCTCTTTTTATATGATCTATTCGGAGAACTAGAGTGTTTTGGGGTTTGGAATAAAAGTATTAGGATTATTATGATTTGGGCGAATGCGATTCTTAACGATATGTTGTAGATTATTCTAAAAGTATTAATTAGATCAATGAAGGGGTGCTTACAAGAAGTCAATCCAAAACATTTATCTTTTTACTGGTTTTCTATCACTCACATAAGACCGTGGGGTATGGTGGGCTTGGGTTGGGGCATGAGTTGGGGCATTTGTTGACACGTGGAATGGGAAAAAAAAACTCACGCCCATGGGGTATGGTGGGGTTTGGGTTGGGGGATTGGGTTGGGGGCATGAGTTGACACATGGGGGCATGTGAAATGGCTAGTTTGGTTTGGCCATTGAGAGCCCGCCATGTCACCTTGCTAGCCCGCCCCACGCCCGGCTTCAAACCTACGCCAAAGGGGCCACGCCCAAACCCAAGCCCCCGGGGTGGTGGCTTGGACCTTTTCCCCCAACCCACACCCAAACCCCCCGCCCCATGCCCCATGACCTAACCTAACCTATCAAATACCAAGAGACACAAAAAGACAACAATTGGGTGGTTCCGAAAAAAAAATTAAAAACCATCAATTTCAAAACCCAAATTTTTATTCACATGACAGTTGTCTAATTATTTCATAGCCACATAAATTCATTTAAAAGTATCAAACCATTTGGTACACATCGATTCGTTTGATGCAAAATTAACATAATAAACTAAAATTGTTTTCCTTTTTTTTATCTTTCTCTGTATATAATTGCTATTGTCATGATTCTTAATTTATATTAAGGTTAAGCTAGTAAGATCATTTAGCTATTTTTGTTTCATATCCTATAAAATATAAAAACCAGTTAAAGTACTAAATTTTCTAATAATATTGATGCCTTTTTATTATTATAATTATTATTATTGTAATTTGCTCTAACCTTCTAATAAAAATGATAGATTAATCTGAAAAAAAAAAAAAAAAAAACGAAGTTGATATAACATTAGGTGTCGTAAATAGACCGAAACTGAACTCTGCCAGTCTGCCGTATCCCATGGGAAATTCCATATACTATTTAGCGATGGTTTCAATAAGTCAACGTCACAGTCACGAAATTTATTTTGGTAAGAAATAAAAGTGAGAAAACAGAAAGTTTGATATTTGAAAAACGTATGAGAACATGTACCAAGAAAGAGGCATTCTAGTATCTATACAAATCTTACTATTTCTTCGGTTTTGCACTTGTATAGACACCATCACACTCATCCAACCTGTAAAAGATGGGGATATTTTGGTCTCTAATGGAGAAACTTTTGCTCTTGGATTTTTTAGTCCCGCAAACTCCACCAACAGATATGTGGGTATCTGGTATAACAAGATTTCTGAGCAAACTATAGTTTGGGTTGCCAATAGAGACCGTCCCATCTCCAACTCGACCGGCATCCTATCAGTGGATCACACTGGGAACCTAGTCCTTCAAGAAAAAGACCAAAGTTTTGTGTTTTGGTCAACCAATGTTTCCGGAGTGGTGAATGATAGTTTTACAGCCCAGTTGTTAGATTCAGGGAATTTGGTGTTGTTTCAAGGACTAAATAAAGAGGTATATTCATGGCAAAGCTTTGATCACCCTTCGAATACGTATCTTCAGGGTATGAAGCTTGGCCTAGATAAGAAAACGGGTTTGAACAAGATGATTACATCTTGGAAGTCTAGTGGGAATCCTGGTGTGGGGGATTATTCATATAAACTGGAGTTTGTTGGGTCGTCAACTCAGATGTTCTTGTTTAAAGGTATGACAAGATATTGGCGGGCAGGGTCATGGAACGGTCTTGGATGGAGCGGTGTACCGTGTATGACAAAGGGTAATATCTTCATTGCTGATTATATAAATAATGATGATGAGGTGACCATCGCTTACCATATGAGCAATCCGTCCATGCTCTCTAGAGTAGTGGCTACTGAGTCTAGTACCTTAGAGAGGCTAACTTGGCACGAATCTGATCGTAAGTGGATTGAGTTCTGGTCCTATCCAAATGACCAGTGTGATGTGTATAACCATTGCGGTCCTTTTGGCTTTTGTGATCCAAATGCATCAGTTGCTTTTGAGTGTGATTGCCTTCCCGGATACGAGCCACAATCACCACAGGACTGGTACATAAGGGACGGTTCCAAAGGGTGTAAGAGAAAGGTTGGAATACATATGTGCGACGTTGGAGACGGGTTCGTTGAGTTGGCCCGAGTTAAGATACCTGACACATCGTCGGCACATGTGAACATGAGTTTGGGTTTAAAAGCATGCGAAGAATTGTGCTTGAGGAATTGCACATGCAAGGGGTACGCAAGTGCTGATATCAGTAAAGGGGCCGAGGGTGGAGGTTGTATTATGTGGCATGGGTACATGAACGATTCGAGGACGTTTTTAGATGGCGGCCAATCTCTTTATGTGCGGCTTGATGCAGCTGAGTTAGGTACGCTATCAGTAGTTATTCTGAGTTGTTATACAGAAGAAGTAATCTTATTTTGTTTACTTTATAATTGACTATTTACTTTTACTAGTGTCGGGTCTCATTGGAAGCAGCCTCTCTATTCCTACGGGATAGAGGTATGGCTGTTTACATCTTACCCTCCTCAGACCCTACCTTAGCTCTGCTATTGGTGGGACTTACTGAGTATGATGATGATGATGAGTGTCTTCAAAAAGAAAGAACAAAACAAAGGAGTATTCAGTTCAATGAGGAGAATAAGAAAAAAAAAAGGGTAAGGGTGGGGCTGCCCTTATATTGAAACTGACATGCACTATACAGAAGTAATAGCAAATCGTAATTTCATTAATATTTCATAACTAATGAATTAAATGTCGACAAAGAACAAAATATCTAATTAGTTAGTTCATTATAACTAGGAATATATTGGTGTAGTTTATAAATAATAGTAGTAGTAGAGTAGCATTCTATTGAATCTCTAATATGGATTAGGGTTTGAGAGAATTTGGGATGAATATGTTCTTGTTATTCGAATTGGTAATCACCCGAGTATGATGACATGATACATATATACATATCCGGTTAATATCATAACCGTCTCTAACCTATGCTTAACATAATATTAATAATAATAATAATAATAATAATAATAAAACAACTAATGTTGCGGTATCTAGCTTATGCATATTATCTAATATTCTCTCCCGTAAGCTAGATCGAGACGACATGTAGAACTTCCTTGAGTCGTTTGAAATCCCTTAACTGCAGTGCCTTTGTGAGTATATCTGCTGCTTGTTCTTTGGTTGTGCAGAACCTAACTTCCACTTCATCGTTCTTGATTAACTCTCGAATAAAATGATATTTGATTCTTATATGTTTGCCCTTTCCGTGATAGACAGGATCATTGGCTAAACTTATAGTTGATTTGTTGTCACATAGAATCATTGGAGGACATTCTGTATTGATTTGAAGTTCATTAAGAATTCCTTTCATAGTGCTTGACAACCAGTTTGTGACAGAGCAATATATTCCGCTTCCGTTGAAGAGAGTGCTACAATCTTTTGTTTCTTGGACTGCCATGCCACTGCTCCTGACCCAAGATGAAAGACATACCCGGATGTGCTTTTGTTGTCATCAATACTTCCTGCATAGTCACTGTCGCTGAATCCAACCAGTTTTCCCTTACTTCCTTTTGAGTACATTATCCCATGATTTATTGTTCCTTTGATGTATCTTAGTATTCTCTTCCCTGCTTCCCAATGGCTTTTCCGCGGCCTTTCCATGAATTGACTGAGCTTATTAACTGCAAATAGAATATCTGGTCGGGTGTTAGTTAAATACATGAGACACCCAATCAAACTCCTGTAAACATTTTGATCAACTTCATTCTAGGGATCTTCTTTGGATAACTTGAGTCCATACTCCATTCGGGTTGAAAGTTCACGATAGTTTTCCATCTTGAACTTCTAAAGCAGATTTTTTGCATATTTCTGTTGTGATAGCATAATGTTTCCATTGTAATAATTAACCTCCATCCCTAAGAAATAGTGAAGGTTTCCCATGTCTGTCATTTCGAACTCACATTTCATTGATTCCTATAGCTCCTCTATCATATTCATTGAATCACTTGCCAAGATGTGTTCATATACACATCTTTCATAACCGTGAGATCTAAAATAGTCGTCTATTCGGCTATACCAAACCCTTGGGGCCTGCTTCAATCCGTAGAGAGCTTTCTTTAAATGACATACCTTTCTCTCTTCTCCCCTTTTGACATATCCTTCCAGTTTATTAATATATACTTGTTCTTTTAGCTTTCCGTTTAAAAATGCCATTTTTACATCCATTTAATGTAAGTGCCATCCATGTTGAGCAGCCAACGCTAAAACCAGTCTTATAGTGTCGAATCGTATTACGGGAGCAAATACATCTTGATAGTTAATCCCATATTGTTTATTATATCCTTTAGCGACTAATCGGGCCTTGTGCTTACTACATTCCCATACTCGTCATACTTTGTCTTATAAATCCATTTCACACCAATAAGTTTTTGACCCTTTGGTGGATCCACTAGGTCGCATGTTTCATTCTTGAGTATGGATTGTATTTCTCTATCCTTGGCATCTCTCCACTTGATGTCTTTTGATGCTTCATAATATGTTAGTGGATTTGCATCAGCGTAAAGCACAAAATCTGCTACATCATTCTGCACAGTTTGTTCTCCTTCATATAAGTCTTCAACCTGTGCTTCGGTAAACGGTTGAGTGTTTTGATAAATTTCTGTGATTCTTTGTGTTCTCAGTTCTTCATTTTCTGAAGATGATGATGATGACTCTGCTTTTTCATGTTGATCTGCTGCTTCATGATGACTGTTTGAGGTTTCGGCTTCTTCATCACTCGAGTGATGCTCATCTTGATTGCTGACTGTCTGTTCTTCTTCGTCTGCATTTGGTACTGCAACATCAGGTTCCACTCCTGAATCTTCTAGTTCAACACACGAGGTTTCTTTATGATCAGTTTCTTCATTCCACTCTTGTTCTTCATCAAACACCACATCCCTGCTGATAATTGTCTTCCCAGTTATCGGATTATAAAGCTTGTAAGCTTTACTATTTTCACTATAGCCTATGAAGATCGTTTTTTCTACTTTATCATCTAATTTTCCTCGATGTTGCTTTGGTACATGTGCATAGGCTACACATCCGAACACCTTCAAGTGCTTGACACTTGGTTTTCTCCCACTCCATGCTTCTTAAGGAGTAATATTTGGTATGCTTTTGGTTATGGCTCTATTAATTAGATATGTTGCACAAGCTACGGCTTCAGCCCAATAAGAGTGTGACATGTTCTTCATTTTTAACATGCTCCTACTCAACTCCATGAGTGTTCTATTCTTTCTTTCGGCTACCCCGTTTTGTTGTGGGGTGTAACTTGTGGTGAGTTGATGGTGGATACCATTTACTTTAAGAAAGTGCTGAAACTCGTGGCCACAGTATTCCCCTCCTCTGTCTGTTTGAAGTGCTTTAATCTTATGACCGGCTTGATTTTCTGCAAATGCTTTGAAGACTTTAAAGAAACTCAGTGCCTCTGATATCAACTTCAGAAAGTAAACCCATGTCTTTCTTGAGAAGTCATCTATGAAGGTAAGAAAGTATTTGCAACCTCCAATAGATAAAGTTCTCATCGGTCCACATATATCCGAATGAATTAGTTGCAGTGGTTTTTCAGCATGCCATGTTGCTTGTTTAGGGAATGGTTTCCTAGTATATTTCCCAAACAAACAACCTTCACATATGCTATTAGTTGTCTTAGAGATCTTCGGCAGTCCTTTCACTATCTCATGAATCCCCATGTCGTGTAACATATCAAAGTTTAAATGTCCATATCTCCTATGCCATAAAACACTTATGTCTGTTGTCATTACATTGCATACTCGAGGAGTTATGTCATGGCTAAGGTTGAGTGGAAACATCTTGTTTCCTGTCATCTTAACCAAACCGATACATGTTCCTGAAGAATCTTTGATCATGCACTCTTGATTTGAGAAATTGAATTCATACCCTTTCTTGACTAGTTGTCCCACACTTAGTAGATTGTGTTTCAACCCTTCGACATAAAATACATTTGGAACTTTCTTTTCCACTCCCTTCACTTTGATTGACACATCACCGCATCCTAGCACTTCTATTTTTTTATTATCTCCGGTCCTCACTTCTCTTCGTTCTGATTCATTTAATGTAATGAACAAGTTCTTGTTACCGGTCATGTGGTTACTACACCCGCTATCTAAGTACCAACAATCGTCCTTTGATACTTCTTCTATGTTAATTATCATAAACATTGTATCTTCACTTTTCCCTTCAGTTTCTTCTTCATGTAAAACTGCACTCCCACTTCTGTCTATCTCTTCCTTTTGTTGACAGAAGTGTGCCGTATGTCCTAATTTTTGGCAGTTGTAACATCGAATCTGTCCGTATGATCTTCCTCGTCCTCTACCCCGTCCTCTACCAGCATATTCATGCTTGTTTTGCTTTGACCGATCTGTATTAATACCTTGCATCTGAATGTGCCAGTGATAATAGTTTTGTCCCTGTAATTTTGGAATCTGTGTTTGAAAATTTTCATTCACCGTGGTCATGTTTGAATTGATTTCTTTATCGGATTATGTTGTTGAATCTTTGTTGAGTAAAATCTGTGACAGGGGAATTGGATCGTTGTGGCTCTGATACCACTTATTTAATCTGTAATATGGATTAGGGTTTGAGAGAATTTGGGATGAATATGTTCTTGTTATTTGAATTGGTAATCTCCCGAGTATGATGACATGATACATATATACATACCCGGTTAATATCATAACCGTCTCTAACCTATGCTTAACTTAATATTAATAATAATAATAATAATAATAAAACTAATGTTGCGGTATCTAGCTTATGCATATTATCTAATACATTCACCATTAAAAATATTAGTTCATCATAATAATCAATCTAATTTCTTTAAAATCCCATGATTTTCTCAATTACTTGTATGTGGTGGAAACAGTGAAAAACATCAAAAATAAACACAATTGAGCCAAAAATTACTTGATAACGGAAAGAACAATAGTAGCTATTGTGAAATCGATAATAATGGTACAAGATATATATTGGTGATGAGAGTGACAAAGGACAACAAATTCAATACATTAATTAAGAATCATCATGAACATAATCGATCGATAAGGGACTATTATACCAGATGCCAAAATAGAATAACTATACAGATTGTGAATGCCATTTACACAAAACAAATATCTAGTCAAATAAGTCATGTGATAATTAGAAGTAACAACCAACCTTTGTACACAAAACAAAACAAAACAAATATATAGGTACCCAGGTCATGTCGACCCTAATACACCAAAACGTGAATGGAATGTGGGCACACACTACTAGCCACCAAAACAAAACAATTTAACCTAGGATCAATCCATACGTCTCCAAATGCTACTAACTGAGTTCCATAATATGGAGACAATGTAACTTGTCACACCTCCACAAATGGTGCTACGCGATTGATACCCAAATGACGCAACAGTGAAATTAATCCACCATAGGCATGCATGTTCGAGTATTGGAGTGAAAACAATTTACAAATAAAGTAAGTCACAATCAAATGCATAAATAAAGATCTGGTGTAATATTTTCATAAGTCAAAATAAGAAAATATGAAACAATCATTACAATTCAAATAACTAATTTGATGTAATATTTTCAGCAAAGTACTCGTTAAAGAGCCGAAGGCACAAAAACCGATTTCTGGTCTTCGGGATACCATTCATTGCAGCAGGCTTTCTCTTGTGTACCTTCATTTGTTGTTATATAAGGAAGAAAAATAATGGTATGTCAATATTTGTTTATATTTGATCGATTAATCTTTGGGTAAAAAAGGGTTCCTCATGCATATACTGCATATATCCACCCTGAAAGGCTAAAACCCTAAGTAACATTGTTTAAAGCTAGGGGTAAAATATAATGACGAGCACTAACTCGTTGAGGTTGGTTAGATTATGCTCAAATCACAAACTAATCATCCGGAGTTAATAAGATTTATAGGAATCATGAATCCATTGGAATGAAACCAAACTAAATCGTTTAGCTCTTTTTTATTTGGTTTTTATGGTTTAAATTACCATTTTCAAACGACAAGCACAAATAAAATATTTTGACTTTAAAATGATTTGATGTTAGTATAATCCAAAGCTCTTATATGCTACTTTTTATTGCAAGTAAAAAATTAGTTCATCTAAAAGTTTAGTAAATTGAGATCAAACCATGCTACTAAAACTACCTAAACCAAACTGGATTTTTTTTATTTGGGTTGGGTTGGGTTGGGTTGGGTTGGGTTGTAGACTGGGCCAGTACTCAGTACTACAGCTTCATAGCTTAAGGTTCAGACTTATGCTGAATAAGAAGAATGTAACTCACATAAATGTATTATTAAACTAGTTTCCACTATTGCTTAATTGTTGGATACAGCCAAACGAAATGAAGGTAAAGCTGGTTTCAGTTTCACGGATAGCTTGAAAACCAAGGAAGGGGGTTTCATGGAGAAGGATACTGTCAAAAATGTGGATTTAGATGTGTTTGATTTGAGCACGATAGTTGCGGCAACTGATAATTTTTCTCCTTCAAACAAGCTTGGAGAAGGTGGATTCGGCTCAGTTTATAAGGTAGTGTCCTGTGAAATCTGGCACTGATCATAGCCATTGCGTTTATATATAGTTGTCATTTAATTACTAATAAAGAATTTATATTCAGGGTAAGCTACTAAACGGGCTAGAAATTGCCATCAAAAGATTATCACAAAGTTCGAGTCAAGGGATGCAAGAATTTAAGAATGAAGTAACGTTGATAGCGAAACTTCAACACAGGAACCTAGTCCAGCTTTTGGGATATTGCTTGCATAAGGAAGAAAAGATGTTAGTTTATGAATACTTACCAAACAAAGGCTTGGATTCCTTCATATTTGGTTTGTTATCTAACCTACATTTCAGTTCCAAAAATCTAACTATACTTCTTTTTAAAGTTCGATAATTCCTAAATATCCAATGGTATGGCGTTATCCTTGATCAAGAAAAGGCTTCTCTTTTAGATTGGAAGAAACGGTTCCAGATCATTCAGGGTATTGTTCGTGGACTACAATATCTTCATCACGATTCTCGGCTCAAGATCATCCACAGGGATCTAAAAGCAAGCAATATTTTGCTAGATACAGATTTAAACCCTAAAATTTCTGATTTTGGAATAGCAAAAATCTTTGGAGGGGGTGAAGATGAAGCTAAAACACGTAGAGTTGTTGGAACATAGTATGTGTAGTTCTTTGATCTATAATACAACTCGGTTTTAATTACTTTCATTTATCTAACGTTGATATAATATGATTGTAGTGGTTATATGTCTCCGGAGTATGCAATGCAAGGCCTTTTTTCAGTAAAATCTGATGTTTTTGGCTTCGGGATTCTGGTTCTAGAGATAATCAGTGGAAGGAAAAACAACAGTTACTATAATGAAAACTCAGTTAATTTGATTGGGCATGTAAGTAATTGAATTTCATCATCATCATCATCATATATATATATATATAGGGTAAGGTTCATGCGAGAACCACCTTTATTGCGAGAACCGCGAGAACCAAATGTGAACACAACCTAAAATAGCTAAAAAAAAACTAACCCCCACCCCAAAAAAAACCTACCCGCCCCCCCCCAAAAAAAACCTTAACCCCCTCCCCCACCCCCCCCCCCCCCCCCCTCAAGCTAAAATGCTAAAAACTAAACCCTCAAAAAACCTAAAAAATCAAAAAAAATATTCTAAAAAAACACAAAAAAAGTTTTTTTTTAATATTTTTTAAGTTAAAATCGCTACTTTTAGTAGAAAAAAATTTTAATTATAATTTTTTTTTTCTACTAAATGTAGCGATTTTTTTATAAAAATATTAAAAAAAATTGTGTGTTTTTTAACTATTTTTAGGCATTTTTGGTTGTGTTCACATTGGTTCTCGCGGTTCTCGCAATAAGGGGTGGTTCCTAACGGATCTTTGTCCTATATATATATATGAGTTAATTACATAGTTAGTCCCTGTGGTTTGGAGGTATTAACGTTATTTGTAAGTTTAAAATCACATTCTACTAGTACCTAAGTATGTTATTTTGTGCAAACCACAAGGACTAACTATGTTAATACCTTAGAAGTTAATACCTCCAAACGTTACAAAATAAAAAGTTAATACCCTAGAAGGTGATTTTAAACTATTAGTACCTAAATATGTTATTTTGTGGAAACCACAGGGACTAACTATGTAATTAACTCTGTATATATATAGGGGAAGGATCCACTAAAAAGTGGATTTTGCCTAAGTAGCCTAAGAAGGATTGTGATGATGACATGTTGCACTCCTAATAACTAGGAATGAAGGGCATTTTGGTCCTCATAAATAGGAGTGGAAATGACATGTGGCACCCCTTTTGTTATTTAAAAATACAACAAAAAAATCTAATACAAAAAAATCGAGCACAAAAAAAACTAGTACAAAAAAATCTAGCACAAAAAATCTAATACAAAAAATATAGTTCAAAAATTTGGGAAAAAATATAGTACAAAAAAATATAGCACCAAAAAATTTAGCAAAAAAATGTAGTACAAAAAAATTAAGCATAAAAAATTGAGGAAAAAAAATTAATACAAAAAAATTCAGAACAAAAAATGTTATACAACATAGAAATATAACACATTTAAGTGGGTTTTTTTAGTCTTCATATTTTATATAGCAATATGGTACTCAAATTAAAGATAAAAAGACGCTCGATTTTACGGTGAAATTTTTATGAAAAATAATGTCGTATACAAAAGTTATGAACGTTTAAAAAATGGGGGTGGAATATGCATATGTCTTGCATGTGGAGAGAGAAAGTCCATAAATAGGATTTTCCCAAGATACTCTTGAACTCATCCTTTCATCTTAACCATTGATTTGAAAAATAAATGATTAAGATTCCTTCTCATCCTTCTTAGGGAAAATTAATTTTTTATTTGATCTAACCCCTATATATATATATAGGGGATGGTTCAAATGAAAACCACTTTTATTGTGAAAACTCGAAAACTAACTAAAAAAAGTCTAAAAAACACACCATATTTTTTTTCAATTTTTTGATAAAAATCGCAGGTTTTATATATAAAAAAATTCAAAAAAAAAAATTGTAGTACACATGTGTAGTATTACACACGTGCACTACTAAAAAAAATTGAAATTTTTTTTATATATATAAAGTTGCGAAAATTGCTATGCAAAAAAAAGTTGGTATGTTTTTTTGGCTTTTTTAATTATTTTTCGAGTTTTCACAATAACTAGTGGCTTTCATTTGAACATTCCCCTATATATGTATATGGGAAGGTTATCTTGAGAACGCTAAATATTGCGAGAACCGTGAGAACGGATGAAAAAACCATTCAAAACCGTATTTTTTAATACAAACATCATTGTAATAAAAATACAACATCAAAAAAGAATTTACAACATCAAATAATTCATTTTTCTTCTCAAAATCACTCTTACTAGATTTTTTACACATGTGTAAATATAACAAATTTACACATGTGTAAATGGCAAACTTGCACATGTGTAAATTTTCTTTATTTACAAATTTACGTAAATTTAAACGTGTAAATTTAATTTCTAGCATTGTATTCGAATAATAATGATAAGTGTAAAAAGAAATTTTGAATTTGAATTGTTTTTGACAAAGTTCTCGTGGTTTTTTCATTCGTTCTCACGGTTCTCGCCATATTTAGCGTTCTCATTTAAACCCTCCCATATATATATATATATATATATATATATATATATATATATGTTCATTATTCATCCCACCAAATAATCTTTATTATGATCAACATTGTTTCTAGGTTTGGGATTTGTGGAAACAAAACAAAGCTTTGGCCATAGTTGACTCATCTTTGGGAGATTCATTTGATGCCCGTAAAGTTCTTCTATGTATCCATGTGGGGATCTTGTGTGTTCAAGAATTGGCTTGTGATCGGCCTACAATGACCGATGTAGCTTTTATGTTGAGTAATAATGAAACAATGCTTCCTTCTCCTAATCAACCAGCATTCATATTCAGATTGAATTATGGTAGGGATTCACCATCACCATCACCTGGTGGTCGTGGTGTTGTCACCGTTGATGATGAGCCCATCACCATCCTTCATGCTCGTTAATTTTATAATATCTCATAATTAAACTCTTGTACAAAGACCATTTAAAACAGTGTCACACAAAATGTAACGACCATGAATTTTTCAACTTTGTATTTATCTTCAAATTTTACTTCCATTGTATTTGTACTTCCATTTTAGTCAATATAATCATTTGGATATCTTTTTCATCAATTTCCATTCACATTTATTTTAATTTCATGTTCTTGTAACCATTTTTATTTTATATAATTCATGTGACAATTTACAATTTGTAATAATTAAAATATTTTAAACAATTAGTACAAACACTCCATTTATAATTTTTTATATAGAAATGGGATTCATTAAATAAGAAATTATTTAAATAAAAATCTAGTTTAAATAGGAAAAATTAAATTATTAATGTTTGTAAATCATTAATAACAATTTATTATACAACTTATAATGTTTTAAAACATATAAAAAGTATTAAATATAAACTTTTAAAACTTTATAAAAAATCATGATTTCACAAAATTAAATTCTATAGTTATAATGTTTAAATTTGTAAATTGTGAGGTTATTTAAACAATTCTGATTTAATAAGTTTCAAAAATAGTTTTATACAGTCCTCGAAATTCAGGGACCGTTCATGACAATTTCAAAACTTTAACTTATTCATTAATATAGATTTAAATTTTTTTTAAACAAAAACAAACTGCATGGACTAATTTTTCCATAAGCCTAATCTTCAAAACAAAAAATAACGCCCAAAATCGCTAAACCCGTTTTTCACACGCTGCGATCGCCAGATCATCCAGATTCGCCAAATCTCCATTCAAGTCCAACAATTAGGGGGCGTTTGGTTCGCAGAAATTCAATGGAATTTAAGGGAATTGGAATTTGAATTCCATCTCTTAAGATGTTTGGTTCACAGAATTTGATCGAATTGGAATCCCAATTCCAATCTTCATGTGTTTGGTTGACAGTGGAATTGGAATTGGAATTAGGCATGAATTCCTTCAAATTCCTTTAACTAAAGGAATTCAAAATCCTTTCGATATGTGAAGGAATTAAAGTAAATTCGTTGGAATCCTCGACTGTTTCAACCCGTACCGTTCGATCCGAACCGAACCGAATTGTTTCGACCCATACTCGTTTCGATCCGAACCGTTTCGACCCGTACCATTCCGACGCGAACAGTTTCGACTCGTACCGTTTCGACGCGAACGGTTTCGACCTGTAATGTTTCGACTCGAACGATTTCGAATCGAACCGTTTCAACGCGAACCGTTTCGACGCGTACCATTTCGACCTGTACCGTTTCGACCTGTGCCGTTTCAACCAGTACCGTTTTGACGCGAACCGTTTCGAAGCGTACCGTTTCGACGCGAACCGTTTCA
>JARYGA010025780.1:0-20511 GCA_030545235.1 Helianthus tuberosus
AAAGGCGCATGGCCAACATAAGCTGATAAAGGCGTGTGGCCGATAGTAGTTACATGTAGCATTTGCGCAATTGTTGCGCGTTCCACGTGCGCTGGATTATATATCCATCCAGGGTGCGCAATTTGTATGCCCCTTTCCCTAGCACCTCATGTATTAAGTATGGACCTTCCCACTTGGGTTTTAGCTTTCCGGGGCGTTCAACGTTTGAAGCTTCATTATCTATGAAAACGTATTCCCCTGGAGTGATGGTACAAATGCGCATTCGGGCATTGTAGTACCTTTCCAATTGTGTCTTGTACTTGGCCTCTTTGATTCGCGCTATTTCGCATCTCTCCTCGAGCAGGTCCAAGTCTAGACGGCTCTCCGCCTCATAATCGATTTTGTTGACTGCTGTCAAGCGCGGCGAGGCCAATTTCAGCTGGGATAACCGCCTCCGAGCCGTAGACCAGGCTAAAGGGGGTTTCGCCGGTGCTTGTTTTCGGCATGGTTCGATGAGCCCACAGGATGCTTGGGAGCTCATCTACCCAGCCTCTTCTCTTAGTGCCCAGACGGGCCTTTATCCCTTCGACGATACTCTTGTTGACACTCTCTACTTGGCCGTTACCCTGAGGGTGTGCAACGGACGAGAAAGTGTGCTCGATATTCATCTCTGTCAGCCGATCTTGAAGGTATTCGGAAGAGAAATTGGTGCCGTTATCTGTTAAAATCTTGAGTGGGAGGACAAACCTGCAAATGATGTGTTCCCATATGAACTTGCGCACCATCATTGCAGTGGTTGAAGTGAGGGCTTTGGCCTCCACCCACTTGGTGAAATAATCGACGGAAACAATTATAAATTTCACAGCACCAGGAGCTTCAGGGAAAGGTCCCACCATCTCGATCCCCTACTGCTGGAAAGGCCAAGTAGTGGACACAGGGATTAGATCATTTTTTAGGTGCAGGTTTTCGGAGCGTGTCTTTGACATGAGTCTCATTTACGTAGTCCTTCAGGGCATCAACGTGCATCCCTGACCAGTAGTAACCAGCGCTCATTATCTTCGCGACAACCATGCGCGGGCCTGCATGGATGCCGCATATGCCCTCATGAATCTCTCTGATCAGGTATTTTGCATCCTGGGTGTCCACACAGCGCAGGAGTGTCCCTAAGAAGGATCTTCGATACAAGATTCCGTTGTTCATCTCGTAGAACAATGCTTTGTTCTGTATCTTCCTTGCTTCTGCTTTATTTTCAGGGAGTATTCCTTCTTGCAAATATTTGATGATAGGGGTCATCAAAGATGGTTGTCCTATCTCGATCACATTCACTTGACGCAGCAAAACTGACGGGTTTTTTAATACTTCGATTCTTACATCCTTGGCAAGATGCTGAAAAGAAGTTGAAGTGAGCTTGCTCAAAGCGTCTGCTGGTTTGTACTCTGACCGATTGATGTGAACTACTTTGTATGACTTGAATTATTGAAGCAACTCTTTCGCCTAGTCTAAATACAAAGCCATAACTTCACCTTTTGCGTCATACAATCCGTTAATTTGAATGGCGATCAGGAGTGAGTCGACATGCGCTTGTAGGTTTTGAGCTCCCATTTTGATGGCTAGGCGTAAGCCTACCAAGAACGCTTCATATTCCGCCTCATTGTTGGTATTCTTGAAATCCAACTTGATGGCGTATGTAAATTCATGTTTCTCAGGGCTAATAAGGCGCAATACAGCTCCTGCGCCATCTTCGTTCGAGTCTCCATCCGTGTATAGCAACCATAACAAATCGGACGTGTCTTTTATGGGAGTGTCAACAACTTCACAATCTTTGATTTTATCTTCTGGAACTTCTGTGATGAAGTCCGCTAAAACTTGACCCTTGATGGCTGGGCGCGGCCTGTATAGAATGTTGTGACCTCCTAGCTCAATTGCCCACTTTGCTAGGCGACCTGACGTTTCTGGCTTTTGTAAAATTGTGCCGATGTGGAAGTTAGTGAGTACCGTAATTACATGCCTTTAAAACATTTGCGCAGCCTTTTTGAGGCGTGTAGCAATGCGAGTACTAACTTTTCCATGGTTGAGTATCTCGTTTCTGGATCTGTAAGCACCCTACTGACATAATAAATCGGAGTCTGAACTCCGTCTCTCTCCATCAACAATACCGACCCAACAGCCTTGTCCGAAGAAGACAGGTACAGAATGAGTGGTTCTTTTTCAAACGGCGCAGTCAGGGTAGGGAGCTTGATCAGGCATTCTTTCATTTGATGGAAGGCAGCTTCTGCTTCTAGCGTCCATTTGAATTCTTACTATTTCACGCAGTTGCGCAGAGTGCTAATAAAAGGATATTATTTTGCCACGTGGTTTGACATAAATCGATTAAGCGCGGCTAGGCGGCCGGTTAATCTTTGCATTTCTTTGATCGTGCGCGGTGACGGCATCCGCTCTATGGCTTGAACCTTTTCAGGGTTAACTTTGAAACTGACATTCGTCACCACGAAGCCTAAAAACTTGCCTTCCTCCATGCCAAAAGAACACTTTGCTGGATTCAGCTTCATGTTCACGCTTCTCCAAGAGTTAATCATCTTCTCAATGTCCTTCAACATCTGGTCCTCCTCGGGACTTTTAATCACCAGATCGTCAATGTAAACCTCGATGTGTTTACCGATGTCGTCAGCAAATATCGTATCCATCAGGTGCTGATAGGTTGCAGCAGCGTTTTTGAGACCGAACGGCATCTTTGTGTAACACAAGATTCCGATGTTGGTACGAAAAGCTGTCTTTTCTTCATCTTCTAGCTTCATTTGAACTTGGTGATACCCCTTGTAGCAATTAAGAAAACATTCCCACCTGTATGGCGCGAGAGAGTCTATCTTTTTGTCGATCTCAGGCAAAGAATAACAATCCTTGGGGCACGCCTTGTTGAGATCCGTATAATCGACACACATTCGCCATCCTCCATTAGACTTCTCTACCATAACAGGGTTGTAACCCAACTTTGATACCGCACCTCTTTGAGTGTACCTGCTTTTAGAACTTCACAGATTTGCTCATTCATGGCTTTGGTCTTATCCGCTCCTAGGCTGCGCCTTCTTTGAACTTTTGGTTCGACTGAGGGATAAGTGTTCAAACAATGTTCAGTGACATTGCACGGGACACCGGTCATGTCTGCCGGGGTCCAGGAGAAAATGTCCATGTTTCTCAACAACAGTTGTTTCAGGTGCGTTCTGATGTTTGGTGAGATTGCGTGGCCTATTGTCACCGTTTGCTCTGGGTATTTTCGGTTTAAAACCCACTTTTCTGGTTCGGTCGTTGAAATCTTCGCCGCTTTGGCTGGGCGCGCATCCTCTGTTGACATTACTTCTTTTTTGGCATAGATAATCACCACCCCCGTGTCTGTTGGGAATCCGTTGGCTGAGTGGAGTGTGGAGGTTACCATGTTTAGCTCTCCTTGGGTTTCTCTCCCAATTAAAACATCATGCCTTGATTTGACTGGCATCACAATGAAGTTGACATTTGTGGTTCTTGAATGCTTCCTGTCAGATAGCGTGACGGGGAAGCTGATCTTGCCTAGTGGGAAAACCATTTCGTTGCAGAATCCTGACAGAGGATAATCGACCGGCTCGAGTCTCGCTTTATCTTCATCATCAAACTGGTTGAAGCATTGCTCGTAGATGATATCAGCTGTACTCCCCAGATCGATGAATATGTATTCTGTTTCATAATGACCGAAAATGACGGTAATGACGACGGGGCGCGTGGCGCGTGGACCCCCGCGTACTACCGGAAATATGACATGTTGCTCTTGCCAAGCAGGTTCAAATAGGCGATTGCCTTTATCTCTTGCGTTGTATCTAGGTTCATTGACTATGTGTGTTTCCAAGCGCCTAACTTTCTTCTGGTTTCCATCATTGTTTCGCTGAATCTGGCGCGCCTCTTTGCGCACATTCTTTACCAGGTGGCCTAATTTCCCGCTTTTCAATGCTCGCTCAATTTCTTGCCTTAAACTGATACAGTCATCTATTAAATGGCCTGTATCCTTGTGAAAATCGCAGTACAAGTTCGGGTCTTGCCCCTTCTTGTTTGCCATAGGCCTTGGAGCCTTGAAATCGTGGTTCTCCGTCACAAGCACCTCTTTTGGTGTCTTTGTGAGCGGAGTCCAGTGCTTTTCTCGATTATCATCCCTGACTGCCTTTCGATACCCAATTCTGTCGATTGTTTCTCGCGCGTCCTCTTTGTAGCGCGATCTTTCCTCATAACCACTGGATTTCCCTGCTTTCCAGTCGTGATTTTTGCTCTTGTTGCGCTTGCAGTAGTCCCGCGAGCTTCTCTTGGAAA
Organism: Helianthus tuberosus; assembly: GCA_030545235.1. NCBI lineage: Eukaryota > Viridiplantae > Streptophyta > Magnoliopsida > Asterales > Asteraceae > Helianthus > Helianthus tuberosus. Next base: position 4,309 of record JARYGA010025780.1, read on the forward strand.
AGCGATCTTCGGTGTATGAGCTCTTGGCTCCAGCTAGCGATTCTTCAGTTTGCGCTACTATTTTTGCGGCTTCCATCAGCTTACTTCATTCCTTGGGCATACCATCTTTTCCGGTGATAGTTCTGATGAGACTATCGCACCTAATAGCTTTCTTGAAGTGAGCACGCATGAGTTGTTCGCTGACACCGCCGATTTCCAGACATTCTTTGTTAAAACGGGTGATGAAGTCTTCCAAACCTTCGTTTTCTCTGCGCCAGATATCTATTACTTTAGACATATCTCGTTGATAGTGTCTTTGCTGGCTGAAGTGGTTTACAAACTGTGTTCTGAAATCAACCCATGAACTGATTTTTCCAGGCGGAAGGCTGTCGAACCAAGCGCGAGCAGCCCCAGTAAATGTCTGGATAAATAAATGACACCACATCGGCATGTTCCATCCTCCTATACATCTAACGCTTGTGAATACTCGGACATGATCATCAGGATCAGTTAAACCATTGAACTTTCCCACTGTTGGGGGTAGTTTTTCTCTTGTCAGTGGTGCTAGAGCAATCTTTGGGATGAACTTTGAGTTTTTCGCAGCCTCTGCTGGCCTATAGGCTAGGCTGAAATCTCTTTCTCTGCAGACGATTAAAAACTAACGAGCCCTCGTCATCTTGCCAAGTGGGATCATTCGGATCTGTGTCTTCCCATTCGTTGTTGATGTTGCGCGGCCCCAGCCGGCTGTCAACCGGACCCTTTTGAACGTTTAACGGATGATCGTAATAAATGCCTGTATCCCCGTGTGTGTCGCGTGTGTCATGCACGCTTGGCCTTCTTTGGGGAGGAGGTCTACTGATTCTTCCTTGCAAGACTTGCTGCGGGGGTATATGACGCCCCCCTGACCTGGACCCGGAGGGGTAACCAAGGATGGTTCAGCTTGCAAAATGTCTTGTTGTGTGCTCAAAGACTGATACGCAGTGTTTATGGTAGCAATTTTTTTGGCGTACTAAGAGGCTAAAGTCTCGCCTTCTGGCAGCCCTAGTATCGCCGAAATGTTCGGATTTGGAGCTGGGTTTGAAGGACCAGCGACATGACTTGCTGGGTTACCCGTTTGTGTGATGCGAGTGAAGCTCGCGCGGGGGACCTCAGTGTTCGTAATTTCAATTTCATCTATCTCCTCGGCAGGTTGGACTTGGACATTCGCATTGTCCTCCCCCAATCCTGCGTTAGAGTTCGTGCAAAAATCGAAACCAGGAAGGATTCCTTGACCAGCCATGATCGAAGGAAGAAAAAACTTTGAAAAAATTCAGAAAAAGAAGATGGATGTGATTGTGAAAATCGGTGGGGGCCAATGAAGAAACACTGAACTAATTTTGGGATTAATTAGTTTGGTTTATGTTCCTTTCATAAGGGTTAATCTTCTCTCAACTTTTTGAGCTCTGATTCAACTTGCTAATCCTGCAAAACAGAGCACCGTTAGCTCGTTAAGAGGGGAATATGGGGGTTTCCCTCTTAACCAGGCTCCGGCGTGAGAATAATTATCTGCTTTGAGGAGATAATTGTGTGTTAAGAGTGAGAGTAGAGGGAATGGAATGTTTAACCTGTGCATGCATATTCATATTTATAGCCGGAGAGGTGTAAGAGGAGTTGGGCTGATGGGCCTTGGGCCGGAAGGCGACAACGTAGAAGATATGCTCCTTGTCTCACTGGTGTCGACCGTTAGTGTCTTCTAGAAGATCTTCGGTGCTGGCGCACCTTGATTGGACCCACGTGTCCTAGTTGTGGCCTTGTTGTCCCTCTGCCATCAGCAGGTAAGTGGAGATCGTGGGGCAGGTGTCGCCGCCCCTTGATTGGTGCCACATAGGCGTCCTTGCGTACTTTTTGTCTCCTGCACGTCAGACTATCGTGGAGCAAGATTGAGCACAGCCTGGAGGACGCTGATTGGCTTGACTTTCTGCCACTTGTACCTTTAGTACCTTCTGAAATGGCCTTGCTCTTTGACTCCTGCGCGACCTTTGCTGAGCACGTTATTAGCCCGCGCGGGATTGCGGGAGGTGAATGTCCTTATTCAGAATGCCAAGTATAGAAACTGCCGTTATCAATTGGTTTGACCTTGTGCGGGATCATGCTCAGCTTGATCATCCCGCGCGGGGTCTGAAGATTGATCACCGAAGTGATTAAGGAGGATTGTCCAAGGCGTGACCAGAATGGTCTGGGCGGCATTTTTGGGACCGTACCCCTTCAGTAGGATTTATAATTACCTACTACATACTACCAGTTTAAGCAGCGGGGACTGTTTGTAATCATTAACCGTCGGTTGCGTCGAAAATTTCGGTTATGGATTCGGATAGTGAAACCAGGTATCCAAAAATTTCGGATATCTGCAATTCGAATCGGATTTTGAACACTCCTACTGGCATATTTTGAACTCTAGTTTGACATAAAATATGATTAAAAAAATATAGCAATATTCAAGAAACTATATTTTTACATAAACTCAGATGGAGTAAAATCACAAATGCAAGCAAGTGCATTATTTGCATACACATAAATTATCTAATTATAAATACTTTTAATCGGTTATCACTAGAAGAAATAGAGCTTCCAATGAACAACAGAACCATAATCAACTCATAGCTCGGACAGCAGATTCGTCACCTTTGGCCGTGGCTTGAACTTGGCTACCAACGGTGTAGCCTTAAGCATGGTGACCCCAAGACCTCCAGTCATATCAACTATCACTTGACTCGTACGTTCCCAATCAAAGCATTGAATAATCGACCCTAAAGCCATCCCAAGCATTCGAATCGCCAACGCTTCCCCTGGACAACTCCTCCTTCCGGACCCAAATGGCAATAACTTAAACCCGTCTCGTGTCCCTTCTAACCCTTCAAACCTTTCTGGGTTGAAAGTTTCTGGATCATCCCACACCTTTGGGTCATGGTGTATGGCCCATTGGTTAACAATCAACATCGTCCCACGTGGGATGTTGTACCCACCAACAACACAATCACTTGACGCCTCGTGTGGAACTAGTAACGGGCCAGTAGGATACAATCGTAACGTCTCGTTTATGATACAGCGAAGATAAGGTAAGTTGGGTATGTCTGACTCATCAACTAGACGATTGATTCCTATAACGCTATCGATTTCGTTTTGTGCCTTTTTTAGAACTTGTGGGTGGTTTAGCAAAACCGACATAACCCATTCCATGGCTCCAGCCGTTGTATCACTCCCTGCTGATAATAAAACCTGATAACAATAATCATTCACTTGAAGTCTGTGCATTAATATAACTTACTAAAAATAATATAATGATCATTTTCTAATGTAATACTGAAATTAATTTTTGAGAAAAATAAACTTATATACCAGCACAAGGTTTCGAATCATTGTATCAGTGTAGTACTCCGGTTCCGATTCTTGCAACGATAACAACACTTCAATCATCGTCTTTCTCTTATTTAGATCTCCAGTCCCTTTGGATTTTCTAAGTTGCTCAATCAACATCTGAAAGAAAACATCTCTCTTCTCCTGCAATTTAATCAACTTCTTCTCCAAACCCTTCACTCCAAACCAACTCAATACCGGCAGGTAATCTCCGAGGTTAGAAGCTCCCCCAAGCACTAATGTCTCACCCACTATCTCCCGGAACCGATTCCCTTCCTCCTCCAACTCCGGATTATCGTCGCCGAAGTACCTCTTGCCAGAGATCATCCTCATCATCACATTCAACGTCAGTTCGTAAAACGTAGACGTCATTGTCACCTAGACGAGGGGATTATTAATTGATAAACATGTACGGAGAAAAAACCGCTAAGGTTATGGGCCCCTAAGTTCATGTGTTTAACTAAAAGACAGGCAAATTACCAGACAAGTTAATTATGTTCTGAAGGTAAATGGGCTAAAGCCCTCAAACACACCTGAGAAGAACCAGAGTTGAAACTGAACAGCAGTTTACGGATCAGAAGTCTGGTTTCCTCAACGCGGATGTTCTGAAACTCGTTAAGACGGTGAATCGATAAGATCTCGATGGTGGCAATACGGCGGAGGTTGCGCCAGTTGTCGTTGTACGGTGACCACACAAGGTTAGTGTAATTAACGCCGATTATTTTTCCATACAACATCTTGGGGCGGTTTGCGAAGATAATGTCGTTTTTTGCCAAACACTCTTCAGCAGCCGAAGGGGAGGAGACGACAAGGACACGGCGAAAACCCAATTGAAGGCGGAAAATTGGGCCGTGTTTGGCGGAGAGTTTGGCTAGAGTTCGGTAGAGTGGTGGTTTGAGGAGGTAGAGGTGGCCGATTATGGGGAGGGAGGGGAAGACGGTGGGTGGGAGGTTGGAGGAGCGGCGGCGCCACTGGGTGGTGAGGAGGTAGGAGGCTAAGAAGAGGAGGGTGGTGAGTAGATATGGAAACTCCATTGTTGAAGACTGAAGAGTGAAGAGGAGCAGGTTGGTGTTTGTTTTGATGGAGGATGTGTGATATTTTAGTATTTTTTATAGATTTAAATGAGGATAGGGAACATGGCGTGCATAGATTTAAAATGGTGAAGTGTAGGAAACATACACATTTATTTATTTGTTAATGGTGAAGTGTAGAAAACCTACACATTTATTATTTATCAACTTTAAAAACGTGCGTGTTGTTGCGCTTCACTAAATCATGTTTTTTAAAAGATATCAGTTTAAATTGTCAAGCTAAACAAAATATTCAATTATATTTGAAGCATTCGATTTAGAACAAAACTTTTATTACAAACGTAGATAAAATAAATATGTTGCAACGATATATTTGAACGCTATAACACGTTTAAAAATAAGAAAAATTTAATGTGCTTCAATAAAATAATCTCGTCGCAACGATAAATTTAAAATACAATTAGTTAAAAAAATGGAAAAAGAAACCGTTGGTTTCTTAAAAATTAAATAAAATGGTATTTTTTTTTTACTCGGCGCATTGTGGTTAGAATTTTGTTGATACTGGTTCGCTTTATTACAAATCAATATGCTACCGGCACAAAGACTTAATGTAAAAAAAGAAACTAACTTATAAAAAAAGTAAAAACAAATTTACTAAAATTAAGGGCCATAAGATAAATTTATTAAAAATTTACTGCTATAAAAATATAGAATCATAAACAAAAAAGGTTATTGTAGCAATGAGTAGTGTTTTTACAACAACAATATAATAATAATAATAATAATAATAATAATAATAATAATAATAATAATAATAATAATAATAATAATAATAATAATAATAGTAGTAGTTTGTTTTCTCACGTTTGAGTTCTCATGGATTTTCAAACACGCCACTTTCATTCACTTGTATAACTCTATCTATTTTTTTTCCAAGTTAAAGTTAAACAATAGGAATCTATCTATACTATATAATAAAATAAACCTGATTTGTGACACATGTCATTCATTGAAGATGTCTACATTTGTAATTTCCTACCTTTTCATACTTAATATTATTATTTATCAAATTGACACTTTTTATTTAGTTTACCCTTATCTCTTATTTTATGAAAAAAAATATCTACAATTCTATCTTTTATTTTCATATTGCATTCTTTTTTAAATTTAGTTTCTACTTATCTTTTCCGTTCAAATGGGACAAAAGTAAATTTATTGGGTTTCACATTTGTAATTAGTTTTTTTTATTAAGATGCTATCGTTTTATTTGCTCATGTTTAAAATGATAAAAAAAAACTCAGTTATTTTTGTTTCTAGGAAATCATAATCCTTTTATTTGATTCAATAATTCTAGAAGTTTTAAAACTAAAATATAATCTATCATAATCAAATTCACATTTCAAAACCCTCAAAATTCAACCATTCAATAATCACAATTACTCACACGTATAAGCCCATATATAATCTAACATACTTTTAATAAAGGATTCCAATTGATTCTACATGAAATTCATAAAGACTTTTTGTTATACACTTAATTTCATATATAGTCTAATCTAACTTTTAATAATGTATATATGTGTGGACGCTCGGAGGGCAAAAGTGAAATTGCACTAATTTTCACGTTATTTCACTGAGTTTGTGAAAATAACGTTAAAAGCCGCGGACGGTTAATCATGCATCATCATCATGTGGTGGCGTTGATAGTAGAAAGACAAAAGGGAACATGCACTAATCGGTCTTTGTCCCGATTACTGAGTGTTATGTGCCTTATGTCCAAAGCTTAATGTAAAACTACTATCGACTCGGGGGTCTTACTGAAAGCAGCCTCTACATCTTAGTCTCCTCAAACCTTATCTTAGCTTTGCTATTTGTGGGATTTACTGAGTATGATGATGATGATGATGATGATGATGATGATGATGATGATGATGATGATGATGATGATTTAGTATATATATAATTAGATTTATTCAACCCGTATAATACACGAGGTTTATAAAGATATAATTTTTTTTATTATTTAGTTTATAAAATTACATTTATCCAACCCGTGTAATATACAAGGTTACAAAATTACATTTATTTAACCCGTGTAATACACAGTGTTCTTAAAGATATAACTTTTTTTATTATTTAGTATATATAATTAGATTTATTCAACCCGTACAATACACGGGTTTTTATTATTTGGTATATAAAATTACATTTATTCAGTACAATACATGAGGTTCTTAGAGATATAATTTTTTTATTATTTAATATATATAATTACATTTGCTCAACCCGTGTAATAAACGAGATTTTTAAAGAATAATTGTTTTAATTTAGTATATAAAATTACATTTATTCAACCCGTGTAATATACAGGGTTCTAATCTAGTTCTATATAAACACTATAAATAAGGTAGAAATGAAAAAAAAAAAAAAGAATCAAGCATGATGATACAAGTAGCAGGTGTTACTATTCACAAGCTTCTATCTATAATATATCTATAACTAGTATTCAACCCCGCGTTGCGGGTTGGTAAAATCATGCTAAGTAGTAAAATTATTTTAAAAAAAGTGAATTTATATCCTCGTGGACGTAAAATGCAAGCAAAGATAAACGTGAACTTATACCGCAACCCGACATAAAGCGTAGACAGATTCGAACTTATACTGACACGTATTATAAATTCGAGTGGGTCAACGTGATATTTTCAAGTTTTACAATTTTTAGAAAGTAGGGGCATAACCTGTGTTGCGGGCGTGGGTGGTAAGCAAACAATGACCAAAACCGAAAAAATCGTAAAACTATAATGTTGCTGAAACGACTTGGGTTGGCAAAGAAAACCTAGCTGAAAACATTTGAGATTGCGAAAAAAAATTGAAACCGCATATCATTAAGATTGTGATACGCACTATCCGTAAAATCTTACCACATTTGTTATTATACTAGGAAGTGACCACGCGCGTTGCGGAAGAACATTGCACGATTGGTTTGCCATGCACCAGGTAAACGTGGAACAATGGTAGAACAATGATAGCTTTTCGTAATAAATATTTTGACTTTAACACGATACCTCTCGATTAGCCTTTGCTTTGTAACTTATCAAGAGTTGAGCATTTATAATCAGCTCTATCAAAAAAAAAAAAAAAAAAAAAAAACAATGAAAACTGCAATGTTCAGATTTGTTTCTGCTCTGACAAAATAGAAAAATAAGAAAATTTGTTGTTTAGAGAATTTGGAAATATACTTATACGCCACAATCATATCATGTTGTAGAAGCAGCTAGAGATAAGAACCACGTAACTTCCAAAAATTAACTCGAACCGAATGAAAATCAGATCATATCAAGTTTGAAGGTAACGGAGTAAAAAATGCAAATTTCACTAACAATTTAACAAAGTAAACAAAATCATGCTTGGTCAATTTCATTTATTGACGTAAACAAATCCGTTAACAATCACAAACCATCTAAAAGCAATCTACGTTACTCAAGTAATCACAGAAGCAATTAGATGAAAAACTCTCATATTAACCAACCTATATAAAGTGGCTAAAAAACTCTAATATCAGCAACCTATTGAGCTCATCTAAATTTTCACATAAATAGACAACTCACGTTAATTTCAAAAGGGTGTGCCTATTGGCACACCAAACCCTAGCAAAACTAGGGTTTATATACGCAACGTATAGGTCAATACGCAGCGTATAGGGTTAACCCTCTACGCTGCGTATTAATCTATACTCAGCGTAGGTAAACCCTGATTCTCAGTGCCTGATCAGCAATCATTGCACAGAAAACAAGGGTTTATATACGCTGCGTATAGCTCAATACGCAGTGTATATAAACCATCTGAATTTTTGGGGTCATTTTGGTGGGTTTGAACACTACAAGAAAGTCGACCAATAGCGGCGACAAATGTCGCCGCTAATAGTCCAAAATGTCGCCGCTAAAGGTTTATTTGTCGTCGCTATTGGCTTCTGTCGCCGCTAATGGTCTTCCGCTAAAAGTCAAAAAAATTTTAATTTGCTGCATTTGCTGTATTTCCCATTATATACAAACCTGCCAATTTTCAAGTACGACGCAACACAAACAGACTAAAACAAACATAATGCTTTACATACTAAAATCGCATAAAAACATTTCCGTACAATAACATCCTAAAATATCCGAAAAATAACATTCTAAAATATCTGTACAATAATACTAATTACTCCTCATCATCCTTGTCAAAAGGTCGTCATCTTCATAGTCATAGTCATCGTCAGTTGCGGCTTGCTTTCCCCTCGCCGCAAGAAAGGATTCAAGTTGGTTTACGAATGCCGGACTTTGGAACAAAGTCGAAACATACTCCTACATTAACACATATCAAACCCAATAATATATGAGTATTCAGAGCGGCTAAAGGTTCAACAATATGTAAAAAAAAGAACCAAAACTAAAAGCCTAATTTATATTGAAAACTTGTAGTGTTAGATTGTAATAATATATATTGTTTGGATACATGCTATATTTTTGAAGTCAAATTGTATAGTTTACTTCCGAAAAGGGTTGTGCGGTTTGAGGTTGCACACTAGACGGGTTCGATGGCGCCTTCGAAGGTTTAGGCCCAAGCCCCCGGAACCATCCTCGTCGATCACCCAAAACGTTTTGAAACACGGCATCCTCATTCGGCGGTTGAGACCGCTGCTTTCTCCGCCCATCATCTCGCGTTCTAGATTAAGCTGTATTTTATGAAGATGGTTAAAAATAAATACAAATAGAGTAAATTACAACCGATGTCCTTTACGTTTCTACCATATTACAACCGGTGTCCTTTAACTAAAGATATTATAGGCTTCGTCCTTTATGTTATTAGTTTTTAACACCCAATGTCCTTTAGTGCTAAACTAGTTTAATTTTGACAACAAATTGACCCATTTTTAACTGCACTTAACAGCAATTCAAACCCCCCTTTTTTACAGCTTTTAGGCAGCATTTGCAGCCTATATAACAGCAATAACACCTATTTTTAACAGCAATTAAACTGCATTTCACAACAAATTGACCCATTTTTAACTGCATTTAACAGCAATTAAACATATTTTTAACAGCCTATATAACCCCCCCCCCCTTTTTAACAGCAATTCAAACCCATTTTTTACAGCTTTGACTCTGTAATATCTTTAGTTAAAGGGGTACAAACGTAAAGGACACCGGTTGTAATTTACTCATATAAATATAAATATAAATATATATATATATATATATATTTAGATAGATAGATACTTACATAATTCTGCTCGGCTACCGGGTCAACAAAATTCCCATCTTTATCGGTGTGAGTTTTGCGGTACGTATCAAGACGTTTCAAACCCTGTTTAACATTAAAACTTAGATTAGACGTTAAATAAACATAAACATAAAAACACACACATATAAAACATTACATGTTTGTAGGCGGTGCTACTGTATGACGATGTACCCCCACGGTTTGGGAATTTTTGAAGTTGGCGGACTCTTGAGTTTGCCTCAGGTCTTGCAATATATTTGGGGTCCAAGAAGTGATCAATGGTTCTTAGCCAGTTTTCATAAGGCATATCCTCGGGGTGGTGTGCCCTTGCTCTTTCGACATTGTCATAACCTCCATTAGTATCAAATTCTTCCTTAGCGTAGTGCTTGCAGTCGGAGTACCGCTTCATAAGCACTTCTCTAATGCCGCCTTTTAAGTCCCTCGCTTCCAAATCCTGTTCAACTTCATCGAAATTGAAATTCTCCTAGGAATTAATAAAAATTGTTAAAACATTATATAAAAACGTTAAAACATTGACCGCGTGTTTACGGCTGCAAACGCGGCAGCAAATGGTGGCGTTTTTATACCCGTTTGTTGCTGCGTTTGCAGCCGTTTAACATCACGTTTACGGCTGCAAACGGATGCGTTATTGCACCCGTTTACGGCTGCAAGCGTAGCAGCAAACGGGTGTAAAAACACAGACGTTTGTTGCTGCGTTTGCAGCCGTTTAACGGCGCGTTTACGGTTGCAAACGCAGCAGCAAACGGCTGCGTTTTTACACTTGTTTGCTACTACGTTTGTAACCGTAAATGCGCCGTTAAACGGCTGCAAACGCAGCAACAAACGGTTGCGTTTTTGCACCCGTATGCAACCGTTTAACACCAATAAATGGCCTAACTTATTTACCTTTAGGTGGTTCATGACGGCATCCTTATAAGGAGTCGGAACTTCCCCCCAACCCATTCTATCGAAAGGGATGGTCCGCCACATGTACAAACCCGCCTCGCGTGAAAATAAGTCGCTCGGTACACCAACGGGGGTATACGTTACATCCCTATCAAATGTAAGAGAAACGCGCCCCCCCGCTTTGACCATCCTGCGAAGCTTTTGATTTTTGGCTTTCCCCCTAACTCTCATTGGAGGAACCGTTGCAATTAAAATAAAATTAAATATAATTAGTGACAACATTTATAATAAATGTAATAAAAGTACTAAATAATAATTGATAACTTACCGTCGGTCTCATGCGTCCCTCTCCGAAAAGGATCCGGATTTGGTGGATCCCCAACTCCGTCTCCCCCATGTCCTCGGGGCATCACATCCGCCATCAGGTAAACAAATACAAACCACAAAGAAAACACATTTCCTAAAAAGTTACAAATGTTAAAACAAGTGTATCAAATAGAAATTAGTAGAAAGTGCAACAAGTTTAACTAATATGCAAATAAATATTTCAACAAGTGTTTTTCAATTACTAACTAATATAAATTACAATAACTTTTCTCTTAATCAAACTCGATGTCATAATCGGGATCGTCCTCATCAACATCAGTCTCGACCTCCAACACTTCATCGACGGTAGTCGTTGGGGGACCAACTTCAGTTGCAGGCTCACCTGAAGTAATATGAGAAGACCCAATTTGAAAGTATTGGGTGAGGTCGATGACAAGTGGACAGTCAGATGAAGAGTTGTTGTGTACAACGTCAATATCTTCTAAGTCGTCATCAGCATTTTGAACCGGCTCGACGCGGTCATCATTTAATGGCCGATCCCAGATTTTTCGATGATTAATGTTTTCGACTACCCATCTAAGTTTATTTTTTTGTTTCGAGACGGTTCTTGGATGAAGAACACTTGTTTGGCTTGCGAAGCAAATATGAGTCGATCGTCTTTGTCCCATTCATGTTCAGTGCTTATACTGGTGATATTATTGTCATACTTTACACCCATTCGAGTATCAAACCACTTGCACCGAAATAGGACAGTTGAATAACCATTTGTATAATTCAACTAAATAATTTTTTTCTAATTGGCCATAAAATTTCACACCGTTCTCTCCGACCACTTCTTCCCCAGAGTTTTGCGTTTCGCGTTTTGCATCACGTTCAAGTGTCATAAACCTAACACCATTGACTATGCAACCAGTGTAAGTTTCAGCATTTATTTTCGCACCAATTGAAAGGGCATACAACTCTGGGTGGAATTCTGGAGAATTTTGTGTTTTCATCGAATGGACCTAACAAATATACAGGAAGAATGCTTGTTATATATGTATTATCTAACCGATGTAGAGTATTGCGTGTTATATATGTTTTATACCTTATTAAGAAACCACCCCGGAAATTTCGTTTTAAGATCATCTTGGGGATGTGTAGATATGAACTCACTACATTAATGACAAATATAAGCAAGTAAGGAAGAGAAAATAGTAATTAACATTAACATATTGCGGAAAGTAAAGATAGGAACACTCACTTCATGTACTCCCTGACTTCTGCGCAGTTTTCGAGAACAAATCATTCCAACTTGCTTTTTTCAATGGTTGAAAGATATTTGCTCTTCGTTGCGCTTGCCGGATGACATTTAGACTCAAACACCCAAAACTTACATTTTTTAACAACGACATTCTCGTTTCTATCTGGGCAATTGAACTTAGTCTGAACATCTTGAAGATACATTGAACAAAATGTTAGAGCTTCTTCAAGCACATAACCTTCAGCTATACAACCTTCCGGCCTTGTCGGGTTTCTGACATACTTTTTTAGCTTTTTCATGTACCTTTCAGATGGATACATCCATCTGAAAGCTACTGGACCTCCCGCAATTGCTTCATCAGGTAAATGCACAAGTAAATGAACCATAATGTCAAAAAATGCCGGAGGATAGATCATCTCTAACTTGCATAGGATGGTAAGAATGTCATCCTTTGCTTTCCTCATATCTTTAACAAATAGTGTTCTGGAGCAAAGTTGCTTAAAAAACATACAATGGTCTACCATTGGTGTAGATGTATCTTTTGTCAAAAGCCCTCTAACCCCAATCGGTATCAAACATTGCATGAGAATATGACAGTCATGAGATTTCAACCCAGTAATGTTAGAATTGTTATCTGTCACCCTCTTGCTGATATTAGATCCAAACCCATCTGGTAGTTTAACATTTTTTTATAAATTCACAGAAAAGCTTTCGATCGTCGGACTTGAATGAGTACTTTGGGTGGGGACTTAAAAACTTGCTACCCGATTGTTTCAACCACTGTGTCGACCGGATATTTAGTTTTTGCAAGTCGTTTTGTGCGTTTTGTGTATCTTTAGTCTTCTCATTCATTAAGAGAGTACCAAGCAAGCTGTCGCATGCATTTTTCTCGATATGCATTACATCTAAGTTGTGCTTCAGCTGCAAAGAAGACCAATACTCAAGTTCGAAAAATATGCTTCGTTTGGTCCAGTTCAGCTCGAAATCTGCTCGGTTTATCCTCCCACCTCCAAAAGTTGGATGCCTTCCTGGTAGACGATGAAGTAGACGACCGTGTTGAGCTTCCATGTCAGCAGGACTAAACTGTCTCGGAGGGCCTCGTGTCTCGGGTCTCCCGTTAAAGTCGAGACTTGTTCTCCATGGATGGTTGGCATCTAAGAACTGGCGATGACCAAAATACACACGTTTACCAGTTACACGCATTGAAGGAGTGTCTTCGTTGCAAGTCGGGCATGCCATGTAGCCCTGTCTGCTCCAACCTGATAGACTACTACAGGCTGGAAATTCGTTTATGGTCCATAACAACACCGCCTTCATTGTGAAGAATTCGTTTGTTGTTGCATCTTTAGTACGTACACCTGAGTGCCACATATGTTTAAGCTCATCCACTAACGGTCTAAGGTAAATATCCATGTCTTTCCCAGGTGATTTAGGGCCAGGAATCAACAAGGTCAACATGAATGTGGACTCCCGCATGCATAGCCATGGAGGCAAATTGTATGTGGTGAGTATAACCGGCCATGTGCTATGAGTCGAGGGTCCGTTAACGTTAAACGAATTAAAACCGTCAGCTACAAGCCCCAAGCGAACATTTCGTGGCTCCATCGCGAAGTTTGGGTACCTCCTATCAAAGTCTTGCCATGAAGATCCATCAACTGGATGCCGCATGGTCCCATCTTCTGAACGTCCGGTACTATGCCATATCATATCTTTTACCGTGTGCCTTGAACAATACAAACGCCGAAGTCTAGGCGTCAAAGGAAAGTATCGTAACACCTTGCGAGCTACCTCCGTGCCTTTTGTGTCTTTATCGACCCAACGACTCTCATTACAAATGGGATAATTTTGCAACGACTTGTGTTCTTTCCAGAAGAGAGCACAATCATTTGCGCACGTGTCTATCATCTCATAATCCAAATCAATCTTCTTAAATTTCTTCTTAACTACATAATGCGTAGGGGGGAATCTTGTTGCCTATTGGCATTGATTCTTGCAACAACTTTAGTAGACGATCAAATGAACTATTAGTCCAATGGGACGTCTCCTTTAGATTCATAAGCTTTGCTAAAAAGTCAAGGGAAGAAAACTTAGTACAACCAGGATATAATTCAGATTCAACATCCTTTATTATGTCTTCAAAATCGTCATCAACACCGTTAGAATCTCCACCCGACATCTCCAGGTTACAGTCTGTATCTTCTTCCATACGCTCCCCCCTAATGTCTTCAATAACGTTTTCCATACCCTCTTGTGGCACAACATTATCTATTTCTACAACTGCAGGCCGAGATTTTTCACCGTGATAGTCCCACTTTATGTAATCTTTCCAAAAAACCATACGCCCCAAATGGAGTTTCATTTTTGTGATGGTTGTTAAGCCGGAACATTTACATTTGAAACACGGACATCTAACTTCATTATGGTTGGGGAGCACTCTTTCACACATCGCGATAAAAGACCTGAGTCCTTGCTGGTAGTGAGCTGATTGAAGCGGGGAATCAATCCAGCTTTTATCGATAGGCATTATGCAACTGAAAGATAATTTAATTTAGGGTTTGCAAGACAAGGGTAGGCTGCTAAACCCACTTTTTGAACACTTTATCTCATATATGAATGTGTATTACATGGTTGTTTGTTTAAGAAAAATTCGGCAGCATTTCTTCTTAGCTCCCAAGTATATATGTAAGAATATATATACCCGAGGAGCAAAGAGAAAATGATAACCGAATCTTTCTTAAACAAACAATCATGTAATACACATTCATATCCTAAATGAGATAAAGTATTCAAAAAGCAGTCCCAAATTAAACGGGGACAACCCGAAATTAATTTCTAAATCAATTTCGCGTGGGTATTTCTAAGCTTATTATGGTTTAGGTATGAATTTTGGAAAAGAATAGAGCAAATATCATGCGCGTCAATGGGTAAAAGCTAGTTCATCATTACTTCACATGAAGTTTTGTTTCAGATTTAAGTGTGGTTATATTTAAATGATATTATTATTATTATTATTATTATTATTATTATTATTATTTGTTTTTAAATAATAGAAGGGAAAAGGATCAATGAAGGTGATGGAAAAGGACAAATGTCGCCACTAATAGTCCCAAATGTCGCCGCTAAAGGTAATAGCGGCGACATGTCGCCGCTAATAGTCCCAAATGTCGCCGCTAAAGGTAATAACGGCGACATGTCGCCGCTATTGAGTCGCCGCTAAAGCTTGGCCGCTAAAAGGCTATTTGTCACCGTTATTGCTTGTGTCGCCGCTAATGATTAGGACTTTTAGCGGCGACATATGTCTTCGCTAAAAGGTCTTCGCTAATAGGTATAATTATTATTAGGGACCTACTAATAGACGTGCATAAACAAATTGTACATCCTTGATTTTTTGTATAATTTGATATTCTTGTTAACTTATAATTTGAGACTTGTATAAAAAGCATACAAAATGGAATTGTTAATTTACCCTGATTTCAATTCCTTGACCCAGCCCGTTCAGATTCAATGTTGTCCACTATATATACATATTTATTTAAAAACACTATAAATATGCAAACCATTCATATTTTTTATTATGTGAGTTCCAATGCAATTAACATCACATTAAGTAAAAAAACATTTGATACTAATAATGTGAAGCATAAGTTCTATTGTTCAGATAAAAATACATAAACTTTGTTTACATCAAAGTTCATATAACAATTCCCTTGTATATTAAATAATATTTACATTTTATAAATACTTTGTATAAAATATGTTAATTAATTATTTTGTTTTGTTTTCATGTTTGGGCTATCAGGCTTGCTGATTGTTGAATGGGCTGGGTTAAAGATGTTGGGGGTTGCTGATAAAGGACAAGTCAAAGTTGGGTAGACAATTTGGTTGGACTAAATAAACATAAAATAACATATATAAAAACAAACAAAAAACAAAACAACATTCGAAACATGGCCCGCCCGTTATTTTTTTTACAACTTTTCTAAAAACAAGTTCCAGTTAACTACACTCTTTTTTACATATTTTCTAAAAACAAGTTCCATTTAACTACACAAAGGCCCTTGT
>JARYGA010025781.1:0-24858 GCA_030545235.1 Helianthus tuberosus
ACACCCCGCACTTAGGTCGTGGCCATTTCGTAAAATGATGCCAAGGATATCCGGGACATGGTCATTAACCCCCCAAAGGTGTTAAGCAAACAAAACATATTTTAAACGGTTCATCTCGATAATACTTAACCACCAATCGATTAAGGTCGAATGCCCGACCAAGCGATATTTTATATACCGTACCCCAAGCCCGTATAAGGGAAAATAAGTTAAAAGTATTTACCTTTGCAAGTATAAATCACAAATAGCAAGTGCGTGTAGCTTTTACTGGGCCTCCTATTCTGGAACAAAGGTTTATAATAACCTATTAGAATCCTAACGGCCTTTAGTTAAGCTTAAGCTTAGACCAGTAGTTCTAAAGGAAGATACGGTTCAAATGCACGATTAAGCGAAGACCGGAATAGAATGTGATTTAGACCCGACAAGTTTGAAGACTTGTCTTATATGGGTAATCTAAACACATTCTGGACTTTGAGATAAAAACGATAAGGTTTGACCCGTCTCGGCTAATTTACGTAAACTAGTTACATAAACCGAACCGAACGCGAAGAATGCGTAACGGGTAACCATAAGAGCCATATACAGGTTTCCTAAGTTAATATGCCTCAAATATGTTGTGACATCAGTAAGATATCTTTTATTATGCCCGAAACGAATTTAAAAACAAACTTTGCCCCGTAGGGGTATTTTAGTCATTTACAAGGTTATAAAAGAGTTGGAACAATAATCTGTGTTACAGGTCTGATATAATCAGCAAAAACACTTAATTTACTAAGTTATAATAGTAGGGTATAGCCTATAAGTGAAACTTATTAATTATAACCATACTATGCTTCAAAAGGGAATTTTGGTAATTTCACTTAAGCCAAAAAGCTCAAAACTGAAATCTGAGTTAAACAACTTTTGCTTACTGTTAAAATATTATAATTTACCTAAAATATCAGTAGGTATCAACCCTTATATGTCTAAAATAGTTTTAGTACATACTATGCGTTAAAAACGCTTAAAAATGCGATTAGGAGCCATTTCCGGGTTCTATATAGAAAGCTGATATTTTTATTATTTTAGAAGGTTTAAAATAATGTATTTATCATATAAAATTAGTAGCAAAAGGTTTGGGGTCAAAAAGATATGTAAAACTCATTTTATAGCCCAAAAGGGCAAAACCGACAATTACTGGATCAAGCTTATAACTCTAAGTTATGCTCAGTCTAAAATTAATTAAAAATCTTCAAAAATCCCAAAATATTATACTACATCAGTGGGTAAAAAGTTTGATATCAAAAAGTGGGTTAAAATATGCTATATGCTAATTATGCCGTTTAATCGCTAAAAAGCTTTCTAATTACGCTAATGAGCATAACTCTCAATCTACACCTCAAACTGATGTCAAATTTTGGGTACAAGTTTATAAATCAGTAACTAAGGTTTCTACTCTTTTACATTTTTAAAAATCACGTTTTATGGTGAAAAGGGCATAATAGTCAACATATAAGCAATTAACGGAATCATGCATATTAATCGGATAACTAATGAACCAAGGTGTATAATCACAGAGGCTTATACTAGCATGTAACCTGGTCCTAAGGAAGCTCTAAGTCATCTCCAAATCATACTAAATCGGGTCAGAACTAAAGTCAAAGCAAAAGTCAAAGTTTTGTGACTTTCGGTTTCGAACCGGGTCAAAACAGAAAATTGTCAGATCAAACAAGCTTAGACCAGTTCTTATACTTATTACCAAGTTATATGAGTGATAAAATATATTACATGCCTTCTACATTGCTAATTATGTGTTAATTCGAAGATTAGCATTCTGTTGACTTTTTCTAATCAACTTTGACCCGACAAATGGTCTAGTTAGAGTGGGAATCAGAGGGTGCCCTTTTAAGGGTTTATTACCCACATAAATACCAACTTATAACTACCTTCAATTCGACCAATCACTGGACCATTAATGATTAATCGCTAAGTCAAACGTTAATTACGACGGTTTGACTTTTAAGCTAATAACTAAGTAAAACTCAATTAGGAAAGGTTAAGCATACTTACAAAAGTCCTATGCACGATTAGGGATGCTTAGGGTCTGCTCTTGAACTCCTAAAAGCTCCAGAAATGCAGATGGAATGAATGCAAGAATGTTGCAAACATTGTGGCTTTATATAGTGATTTTAATTGCTTGTGATCTTGACACACAAGCCTAGCATTGTTCCCAGATCATTTACAAGTGCTCCTAGGGTCTAAAAGCATGTAGGGGTCGTCCAAGAAGTGAAAAATATCTAACTAAGTCGGTTACAACATTTATAACAGCCATCTGCCAACTTTCTGTCGCTGTGCATGCCTTACAGACCGTAAGGCTTGACCCTTACGGTCCGTAAGCTTGTTCCAGAAGACAAAAACTCTTGCCCCTTCAAGCTTCGAACAGGTAACATGGTTATTACAAATTTTGGGCTTCTGTTTTTCAGAATGGGGCCTCATGAACATGCCTTGTACAGTTTAGATCACCTTTAACGATGTATAATTGTCTTGGACTTTAACGAAAAGCCATGAACGAAGGTTTGTCGTGCATTTCTTCGTAGGATTCCACTTTTGCAAATAAGAGTCAATTATTGTTAGCATTTACCGGATTTGAGTATATCAAATGTTTACAATATAGATTAGGGTCTTGTGATTTATAATGAGGTCGTTCAGAGGTATAAATTAACATGACGACACTTTTACATCCTGCCATACATCTTTAATTGGATCCGGGTTTATAATACTTTTTATCTTACACGACACGTGTCATTATTTCATTTGACGAAAAATTTCGAGGTGTTACATCCTCACCCCCTTAAAAGAAATCTCGACCTCGAGATTTACTGAAATAAATGAGGGTACTTTTCTTTCATTGTGGACTCAACCTCCCACGTGTACTCGGGACCCCTACGGGCATCCCATTTTACCTTTACAATAGGCACATGCTTCCTTTGAAGCTTCTTAACCTGTCGATCCTCGATCGACACAGGTTTTTCAACAAACTTCAAGCTCTCTTCTATGTGCACATCTGTATGTGGTATGACTAGTGATTCATCAGCGAAACACTTCTTCAGATTGCAAATGTGGAATACATTATGAATACCACTGAGCTCTTCAGGTAAGTTTAACTTATAAGCAACTGATCCGACACATTCGATGACCTCGAACGGTCCTATGTACCTCGGGCTTAACTTACCTTTCTTAACAAATCGCATCACTCCCTTCCAGGGTGATACTTTGAGCAACACTTTGTCACCTACCTCGAATTTCATAGGTTTACGCTTTAAATCGGCGTAGCTTTTCTGCCTATCCCTGGCAGCTTTCAGGCGGTCACGAATCTGGACAATCTTGTCCGTCATTTCAAAGACTATTTCTGGTCCTGTCAGTTGTACATCTCCAACTTCCGCCCAACAAACGGGCGTTCTGCACTTTCTACCATATAAGGCCTCGAAAGGTGCAGCCTTAATGCTGGTATGGTAGCTATTGTTCTAGGAGAATTCGATTAGTGGCAGATGGTTATCCCAACTACCACCTAGGTCAATCACGCATGCACGAAGCATGTATTCCAACGTTTGGATTGTACGCTCACTCTGGCCGTCCGTCTGAGGATGGTAAGCCATACTAAAATTTAAGCGCGTGCCCAAAGATTGTTGGAAACTCTTCCAAAAATGTGACGTGTATCTAGTATCTCTATCCGAGATAATAGACACAGGTACGCCATGCAGAGATACAATCTTATGTACGTACAATTGGGCTAACATGTCGGAGCTGTAGGTCTCCTTAATGGGTAGGAAATGTGCTGACTTAGTCAGTCTATCCACTATCACCCATATAGTATCATTGCCCTTCCTTGTCTTTGGCAACTTGGTGATGAAATCCATTGTCACCATTTCCCACTTCCACGTGGGAAGTTCAGGTTGTTGCAGCAAACCTGACGGCTTCTGATGTTCAGCTTTGACTTGAGCACACGTCAGACATTTAGCTACATAGGTAGCTATAGACTTCTTCAAGCCTATCCACCAAAAATTTGCCTTCAGATCCTGGTACATCTTGTCAGCTCCAGGATGAACGGAGTATTTAGAACTGTGGGCTTCCTGGAGGATAACATCTCGAAGTCCTCCATAAACAGGAACCCATATACGTCCATTTAACCTCATGATTCCGTCCTTGCCCTGAGATAATTGCTCTTCAGTTACTCCTAGCCTTTCAGCAGGATAGTTAGCTTCCAACACAGCTTCCTTCTGCGCAGCTAACAACCTTTCATTCAAACCGTTCTTTATCTCAATGCTCTTAGCATTGATTCTTATGGGCTTCACTCTTTCCTTCCGACTTAAGGCATCAGCAACCACATTTGCCTTACCTGGATGGTATCGGATTTCACAATCATAATCATTCAACGTCTCCATCCATCGTCGTTGCCTCATGTTTAAATCCTTTTGGTTAAACAGGTGCTGGAGGCTCTTGTGATCAGAATAGATCATACACTTGACACCATATAAATAGTGCCTCCATAGCTTCAGTGCAAATACAACGGCACCCAACTCCAAGTCATGGGTGGTGTAATTCTTTTCATGCACCTTTAATTGACGTGAAGCATAGGCAATAACTTTGCCTTTCTGCATAAGCACACATCCCATACCTGTGTGCGATGCATCACAATAAACTACAAATTCTTCGATCCCATCCGGCAACGTCAATACAGGAGCGTTGCTCAACTTTTGCTTTAGGATATCAAAGGATTCTTGCTGTTTAGGGCCTGACACAAACATTTTATAACTTGGGATAATTATTTATACATATAAACTTGTAAAAGAATTACATGTTCCTTATGCGTTCAGTAGCCTGGTTCGTGCCATGTTAAAGATCAATAGACACACCACATTATTTATTTATGCACTGACGGGTGTACGCCTACACCCCGCGCTTAGGTCGTGGCCATTTGGTAAAATGATGCCAAGGATATCCGGGACATGGTCATTAACCCCCCAAAGACGTTAAGCAAACAAAACATATTTTAAACGGTTCATCTCGATAATAGTTAACCACCAATCGATTAAGGTCGAATGCCCGACCAAGCGGTATTTTATATACCGTACCCCAAGCCCGTATAAGGGAAAATAAGTTAAAAGTATTTACCTTTGCAAGTATAAATCACAAATAGCAAGTACGTGTAGCTTTTACTGGGCCTCCTATTCTAGAACAAAGGTTTATAATAACCTATTAGAATCCTAACGGCCTTTAGTTAAGCTTAAGCTTAGACCGGTTAGTTTTAAAGGAAGATACGGTTCAAACGCACAATTAAGCGAAGACCGGAATAGAATGTGATTTAGACCTGACAAGTTTGAAGACTTTTCTTATATGGGTAATCTAAACACATTCTGGACTTTGAGATAAAAACGATAAGGTTTGACCCGTCTCGGCTAATTTACGTAAACTAGTTACATAAACCGAACCGAACGCGAAGAATGCGTAACGGGTAACCATATGACCCATACACAGGTTTCCTAAGTTAATATGCCTCAAATATGTTGTGACATCAGTAAGATATCTTTTATTATGCCCGAAACGAATTTAAACACAAACTATGCCCCGTAGGGGTATTTTAGTCATTTACAAGGTTATAAAAGAGTTGGAACAATAATCTGTGTTACAGGTCTGATATAATCAGCAAAAATACTTAATTTACTAAGTTATAACAGTAGGGTATAGCCTATAATTGAAACTTATTAATTATAACCATACTATGCTTCAAAAGGGCATTTTGGTAATTTCACTTAAGCCAAAAAGCTCAAAACCGAAATCTAAGTTAAACAACTTTTGCTTACTATTATAATTTACCTAAAATATCAGTAGGTATCAACCCTTATATGTCTAAAATAGTTTTAGTACATACTATGCGTTAAAAACGCTTAAAAAAGCGATCAGGAGCTATTTCCGGGTTCTATATAGAAAGATGATATTTTTATTATTCCAGAAGGTTTAAAATAATGTATTTATCATATAAAATTAGTAGCAAAAGGTTTGGGGTCATAAAGATATGTAAAACTCATTTTATAGCCCAAAAGGGCAAAACCAACAATTACCGGATCAAGCTTATAACTCTAAGTTATGCTCAGTCTAAAATTAATTAAAAATCTTCAAAAATACCAAAATATTATACTACATCAGTGGGTAAAAAGTTTGATATCAAAAAGTGGGTTTAAATAGGCTATATGCTAATTATGCCGTTTAATCGCTAAAAAGCTTTCTAATTACGCTAATGAGCATAACTCTCAATCTACACCTCAAACTGATGTCAAATTTTGGGTACAAGTTTATAAATCAGTAACTAAGGTTTCTACTCTTTTACATTTTTAAAAATCACGTTTTATGGTGAAAAGGGCATAATAGTCAACATATAAGCAATTAACGGAATCATGCATATTAATCGGATAACTAATGAACCAAGGTGTATAATCACAGAGGGTTACACTAGCATGTAACCTGGTCCTAAAGAAGCTCTAAGGCATTTCCAAATCATACTAAATCGGGTCAGAACTGAAGTCAAAGCAAAAGTCAAAGTTTTGCGACTTTCGGTTCCGAACCGGGTCAAAACAGAAAATTGTCGGATCAAACAAGCTTAGACCAGTTCTTATACTTATTACCAAGTTATATGAGTGATAAAATAGATTACATGCCTTCTACATTGCTAATTATGCGTTAATTCGAAGATTAGCATTCTGTTGACTTTTTCTAATCAACTTTGACCCGACAAATGGTCTACTTAGAGTGGGAATCAGAGGGTGCCCTTTTAAGGGTCTATTACCCACATAAATACCAACTTATAACTACCTTCAATTCGACTAATCACTGGACCATTAATGATTAATCGCTAAGTCAAACGTTAATTACGACGGTTTGACTTTTAAGCTAATAACTAAGTAAAACTCAATTAAGAAAGGTTAAGCATACTCACAGAAGTCCTATGCACGATTAGGGATGCTTAGGGTCTGCTCTTGAACTCCCAAAAGCTCCAGAAATGCAGATGGAATGAATGCAAGAATGTTGCAAACATTGTGGCTTTATATAGTGATTTTAATTGCTTGTGATCTTGACACACAAGCCTAGCATTCTTCGCAGATCATTTACAAGTGCTCCTAGGGTCTAAAAGCATGTAGGGGTCATCCAAGAACTGAAAAATAGCTAACTAAGTCGGTTACAACGTTTATAACAGCCAACTGCCAACTTTCTGTCGTTGTGCATGCCTTACGGACCGTAAGGCTTGACCCTTACGGTCCGTAAGCTTGTTCCAGAAGACAAAAACTCTTGCCCCTTCAAGCTTCGAACAGGTAACATGGTTATTACGAATTTTGGGCTTCTATATTTCAGAATGGGGCCTCTTGAACATGCCTTGTACAGTTTAGATCACCTTTAATGATGTACAATTGTCTTGGACTTTAACGAAAAGCCATGAACGAAGGTTTGTCGTGCATTTCTTCGTAGGATTCCACTTTTGCAAATAAGAGTCAATTATTGTTAGCATTTACCGGATTTGAGTATATCAGATGTTTACAATATAGATTAGGGTCTTGGGATTTATAATGAGGTCGTTCAGAGGTATAAATTAACATGACGACACTTTTACATCCTGCCATACATATTTAATTGGATCCGGGTTTATAATACTTTTTGTCTTACACGACACGTGTCGTTATTTCATTTGACGAAAAATTTCGAGGTGTTACAATTGACTACCGTGAACTAAACAAAGTCACGATTAAAAATCGGTACCCATTACCGAGAATCGATGATCTGTTTGATCAACTGCAGGGAGCTCGTTTTTTCTCTAAAATCGATTTAAGGTCAGGATATCATCAATTAAAGGTACAGGAAGAGGACATTCCTAAAACCGCTTTCATAACAAGGTATGGCCATTATGAATTTACTGTCATGCCATTTGGTTTAACCAATGCCCCAGCAGCATTCATGGACATGATGAACCGAATATGTAAGCCATATTTGGATAAATTCATAATTGTTTTCATAGATGATATTCTAATTTACTCTAAGAATAAGGAAGATCATGCAAAGCATTCGCACGCACTTTTAAGTTTATTAAAAAAGGAAAATCTTTATGCTAAATTTTCTAAGTGCGAATTTTGGTTAGAACAGGTAAAATTTCTTGGACATTTAGTTAATAATGAAGGAATTCATGTAGATCCAACAAAGATCGAAGCAATTACTAA
This sequence comes from Helianthus tuberosus, assembly GCA_030545235.1. NCBI lineage: Eukaryota > Viridiplantae > Streptophyta > Magnoliopsida > Asterales > Asteraceae > Helianthus > Helianthus tuberosus. The sequence continues at coordinate 8,241 of JARYGA010025781.1, forward strand.
ATGGAAAACCCCTGAGTCACCAACTGAGGTTAGAAGTTTCTTAGGATTGGCCGGTTATTATAGAAGATTTATTCAAGTTTTTTCTAGAATAGCCATTCCTTTAACTAAGCTAACCTGTAAATCTGTTAAGTTTGAATGGGGATTAAAACAAGAAGAAGCTTTTAGAATCCTTAAACAAAGATTAACCCATACACCCATATTAGCATTACCAAAAGGAACTGAAGACTTTGTAGTCTACTGTGATGCTTCTAAATTAGGTTATGGATGTGTATTAATGCAACGACAAAAGGTTATAGCTTACGCATCGAGACAACTTAAGAATCCTGAAGAGAATTATTCAACCCATGATTTAGAGTTAGGAGCTATAATTTTTGCTCTTAAAATTTAGAGACATTACCTTTATGGTAGTAAGTTTTCCATATTCACTGATCATAAGAGTTTAAGGTATATTTTCAAGCAAAAAGAGTTGAATATGAGACAAAGACGCTGGATGGAGATGCTTAGTGATTATGATTGTGATATCCAGTATCATGAAGGAAGAGCAAATGTAGTAGCAGATGCTTTAAGTCGAAAGTATCATGAAAAGCCAAAAAGGGTACGTTCTCTTAAATTAAATCTGCAAGTAGATTTAAATGATCAAATAAGATAAGCACAAGAATCAGTAATCAAGGAAGATACTGAAAAATTAAAAGGTATGCTAAAAGAATTGGAATAAGGAATAGATGGGATTTTGAGATTCCATAAAAAGAGAATATGGATACCTAAATTAGGAAACTTGCGTAATTGTATACTAGAAGAGGCCCATAAGTCTAAATATACGATGCATCCAGGAAGTGATAAAATGTACCAGGATTTAAGGAAAAAATTCTGGTGGATAGGAATGAAAAAGGACATAGCAGCCTATGTTTCTAAATGTCTAACTTGTTCACAAGTTAAAGCTGAACACCAGAAACCCTCAGGTTTGTTACAACAATTAGAAATGCCAGTGTGGAAATGGGAATTGATAACAATGGATTTTGTTACTAAATTACCCAAAACAAAGAAAGGAAATGATACAATCTGGGTGATTGTAGATAGACTAACCAAGTCAGCTCATTTCTTACCAATGAAAGAAACTTTTAGTATGGAACAATTAGATAAATTATATGTAAATGAAATTGTTTCTTTACATGGCATTCCTTTATCAATTGTTTCTGATAGAGATAGCCGATTTACCTCTCATTTTTTGTCAAGTTTCCAAAAGGCAATGGGAACCAAGTTAAAATTAAGCACAGCTTATCATTCTCAAACGGACGGACAGAGTGAAAGGACAATTCAGACAATGGAGGACATGCTTAGAGCTTGTGTAATTGATTTTGGAGGCAATTGGGACGATCACTTACCTTTAATAGAATTTTCCTATAACAATAGTTATCACACAAGTATCAATGCTGCACCATTCGAAGCACTTTATGGACGAAAGTGTCGAACCCCAGTCTGTTGGGCGGAAATTGGGGAAAAGCAACTATCTGGACCTGAGATAGTGCAAGAAACAACTGATAAGATTATTCAAGTCAAGGAACGACTGAAAGCAGCACGTGATCGACAGAAGAGCTATGCTGATAACCGACGCAAACCATTGGAGTTTAAAGTAGGAGATAAAGTATTGTTGAAGGTCTCTCCTTGGGAAAGGAGTAGTAAGATTCATTAAACGGGGAAAGTTAAGTCCCAGGTATATTGGACTGTTGATGCAACAAATACAAGACCAACGGTGGTAGCTGGACTGGCTAGGCAAAATGGTTGAAGGGTTCAACCTTGCCTAACGCAGGTCGTGGGATCCCCCACGTTTGCGAGACGTGGAAGGAGGTTTACTAGTTTATTGTTGTTCTTTGCTATGGATCCTCCTCTGAATTGTACTCAGATTCGGAAGTGGGAGCAAAGGGAATGTGTGTGTTGGATGTGAAAGGGAATGACTTGTGTGAAATAAGCATCCAATGTGAATGACCATAGATTAGAGAATCTGGGCTGGTCAGGAGATGCTCCCTGAAGTAAATGAAGTGTCATTTTATAAGAGGAGGCATCTCCCGAAGTGGAATGGATTAGACTAGTAACCTCGCTTGCAGTGGAGGGTTTCCCCTTTCGGGGGTTGAAGGCTTTTATCCCCCGGATAATAGCGTGCATTGTGCAGACCTGCATTGCCTTTGCGGCTGTAGGTTGGTGAAGCGATCTCCAGATGTGACTGGCTACTGTTTCCGTGTTGCTTTTTCCTTTCTCACAGCTTTTTAAGCCTTGAACCATTTAACCATTTAAGCATTTACGTAATTAGCCATTTTATTCAATCTTGGGCTACCCCCGTCATCAGCTCCCCAAGTCAGAGGTTTTTGGGAGATGAGCTCAAAGACGTCTGACTTTTATACGCGAGTTTTACTGCCTAAAAGTTTCAAGGGTTCCATGCTTGAAGGCTTGAAAGGTTGTGATCAGTTAATATTTGAATTTTAAATAACTGACGGTTGATGTGATTGATGTATGGCAGTTCGTAGGGTGGCAGTTACTGTTTGCCATTATTACCCCTATCGGTAGGTTTTTATATTTTTATATCCCATTTATTTACACGGTTATCTTTGGATAAACATCACTTTCTTTTTCCTCTCAAGTTTTTCCCCTTTTCATTCCAAAATCAGGTTAGTTCCACTTGTCTTTTTCTTCTCTTTAATTGTTCATAGTTATGGGTGCTCGAAAGGACTTAGCAAAATCTTTTTCCCGGTTAACACAAGAGGAGGTAGATTTATATTGTATGGAATATGGTATTGATAGGAAGTTTGACCCCACTGCCCCTGCTTGTGATGTTCCCGTTGATAAACCATCTTCCGGTTCGATTGCCCTTTATTGTAGTCATTTTGAGTTCTCGAACCTTCGTTATCCCTTTTCGTTTTTTGTGTTGAACTTATTGGAGTATTATCGGGTTTCTTTTGGGCAAGTTCATCCAAAGGGGATGGCTAGGGTTTTTCATTTTGAGGTTTTGTGCCGTGCCCTTGGGTATGATCCTTCCCTTTTACTCTTTCGTCGGTTTTTTCGCTTGGCTAAGAATGGCGATTGGTTTACTTTTGAAACAACCAAAGTTGATACCTGCCTTATTTCGTTGATGGTTACTACGCTTGGGGCTTGGAAAGACCGCTTTTTCTGGGTTTCCGATACTATTCTCCCATTTAAAATGGTGTGGAGGAAACCGGATGCTGTTCTTAATGATCCGGAACCTCCCGAGTCTGAATTGAATGCTGTTTTTCTTAATGCCATTCGGGAGTGCCCTTCAAGGGTTCGTCCCTTTCCTGAACACTTACTAGTTCTTTTAGGGGTTAGTAAAATTTGGGGGAATGTTGATCGGGATCCGGTTCTTATGAGGAGTGGAATGGGTATGCATTTTCCTTTTTGTCCTCCTTATGTATGACTTATGTTTTTCTGTTTTTTGCAGTCATGTCTGCTTTGGATTTTATTAAGAGTGAAGATACTTCTGATGTTGTTTTTGAGGATGCTCCGTCTGTTCCTGGTGAGAATGTTGTGGTTAGAACTGTTGATCAAAGATTTGAGGGCTCAGGTTATGTTAGTGCTGCTACTGCCAAGGGTTTTTCTAAGTCTAATGCTCCTAAGTCTTCAACTCGTCGATCTTCTCATCGGTTGTTGAAGGCTGGTCCTCAATCCACTTCTACTGAACCGGTGGACTTGAGTGATGATATTGAAGTTTCGGAAGATCAAGGTGTTGAAGCAGGTGCTGAGAAGGATAAGGAATTGGTTGTTCGTGGTAAAAAGGTTTCAGGCAAGAAGGTTGTTGCTACTCCTGTTCAGGAATCTTCAAGCAGGGACGTTGAAGGGTTGGATCCGGAAGGGATTTATGTGCCTGTTTGGTCAGTGAAGAATGACGACAGCTTCAAAGATTGCTGCTGTTTGTGAGGATGCTCTAAGTCACATTGCTCCTCCATCGGTTCACAAGACCATTGCTGGGATGGATGATGATCTGATGTTGTCCCGTATGATTTTAAGTACTTGCAACCTTGCTGCCATGCTTCCTCAAGGCATTGCCCGTTTTCGTCAAAGGATGCAGGAGTATGAAGAATTCTCCAAGAAGAAAGATAAAATGAAATCCTCCATGGCTGCGATGAAGGAAGGAGATTGCTAGTTTTGCCTGAGAAAGAATCGGCGTGGGACAAGAAGAGTTAGTGAACTTGAAGAGGATGCATGAGATTTGAGATGGGTGATTTGAAAAAGAGTTTTGAAGCTGATAGATTGAAGCTTAGTGGCTGACCGGGAAACTTTGTTTATTCAGCAACAGGCGTTTTGGCAAGGAAAAAGAAGGGTTGAAAGCTTCAGTTGCTCGTTCTACTGCTGACAATCAGTGGTTAATTGAGCAAGGTTTTTTAGCAGGTTGTCACTTACCTTCTGCATTCCAAGGAGTTCAACTCTGCCCTTGGCGATGTTTATACTAAGCTTCTCAACCTGGGGAAACACCAAGGCCTCGTTGCTGGGTATAAGCTTCACGACTCCGGCCATCCTTTGGAGAAGTCGCCTCTGTTCCGTCCCGAAGCTTCTGATGTTTTTAAAGGCTTCCGTTGAGCAAATGGAGAAGCTGACTTATCCTTACATCCATCAAGTTTCTGGTTGCTTTGGTAAGCCTCTTGCTGTGTTGCAGGATTTGAAACCAGAGGGCTTAAATGAGAAGGTCTGTGCTGAAATCCTGGGATCTCTTTTCAAGGAAGAGGTCTTATTCGGGTGATAGTGACGATACCCTTTCAGGTCAGCCGGATGTTCCTAAGGATGCAAGCATTGGAAGCTTCAGCGGTTGGTGGTGATGGAGGTTTGAAGACTAAAAAGTTGAAGAAAACAAAGAAGGCCAAGGGTGAAGGTTCTGGAGTTTCCAAATCTGTTGATGTTTGATTCGTAGCTTTCTTAGCACTGAAAACAATTTATGTTTTGTAATGTTAACTTGAACAATATTAGGTTATTAGGAACCCTTAAGGTTCCTATTGGTTGTGTTTTAAGGCCTTTGTGGCCGCTGGAACAGTAGCTTAAGCTTGCAAGTTATTAGGGCTTGCTCTAACTTATGTGGCTTTCTTTTATATGATGTTATGTTTTGGCTATTTTCCTTTTATTATGGTTTTTATGCTTGTGCCTTTTTGGGGCAAGGCAGTTCATTTGGCTTTTAACCATCCAAGCCTTTTGGCTGTCTGTTAGTAGGGTTAAAAGCCTTTAAGGTTTCGAGATATTGACCGGGTGGCTTGAAGCCTTGAAGGCTTCTTAGGTTTGCGTCCTGGCTTGGGTTTGTACCTTTTGTGATTTTTTGTCCAATTGACTTTGTTCTTTTTGGATTTGCTTTGTTCTTTTTGTAACTTTGTCTTTGTCGAGTTTGTGCTGTCCTTATGTTTTTTATGCCTAAAAGGGTTCAGTGCTGCAGACACTTAGCCTTGGCATTTTAACAAGAAGAGATGGCACCTATCCTTTTAATTATTTCTTTTGGTTTTTAAGCCTTTTTGTGTGCCATTTATAAGGCTTAGGAGCATTTGGTGTAGGCTGCTTATACCCGTCTATGAGACAATTGTATGTTTTCTTATTTAAGTCTCATGGAGTTGTATTGATTTAGGAACTCACCCCTTATATAGGCTCATTCAACCTTTGAACCTATTGAGCGATGTGGCCTGGGAGCTCATCCCCTTACATGGCCCTTGCCATGGAGTATTTTTGCTAGGTTCTCAACCTGATTTTGGGATAGAAAGACAAGTTTGATAAAAACAACTTTATTCATTAAAGCAAATAACTTGCTTTTTACAAAAGGTATTCATAATCCTGCTTGAAATACATTTTTGATACAAACCAGGCTTTCCTATTTAAACATTGAACCTTTTCAGGGTTTTGCTGTTCCAATGCCTTGGGAGCTTTCTGCCTTCTGAATCAGCCAGCTTGTAAGATCCACCTTTGTGTGCTTCAAGGATGGTGTATGGGCCTTCCCATTTTGGGCCAAGCTTTCCTTGGTTTTCTCTTTTGCTGGCTTCGTTGTTTCTGAGGACCAGGTCCCCTGGCTTGAAACGTTCGTTTCTTGACTTTTTGTTGTAGTAAGCTTCCATCTGTTGTTTGTATTTGGCCTCTTTGAATTGCGGCTTGATCTCTTGCTTCTTCTAGGGAGTTGTAAGTTCAACATGGTCTCATTTTGGTTTGTTTCGGGATCCATGTTGACAATTCTTTGGGTTACAACTCCTATCTCAGCGGGGATCACCGCCTCGGATCCAAATACCAAGCTATAAGGTGTTTTCTTGTGGCTTGTTCTTTTCAGTTGTTCTAATTGCCCATAGGACACTAGGCAATTCTTCAAGCCAGTTGCTTTCGTACCTTCCCAATCTTGTCTTTATGCCTTCCACTATTTGCTCTATTATGTTCCTCTCAAACCTGCCCGTATTGATTGCGGATAAGCCACTGAGCTGAAAACCTGACTGATTTTGTATTCTTTGCACCAAACGCTGAAAGGCTTCTCAGCAAATTGCCTTCCGTTATCGGTGACAAGTACTCCTGGCAATCCATAACGGAAAAATGATGTTTTTCCCAGACAAAGTCAATGACTTTGCTTTCCTGTGATCTTGGCAAGTGGCTTGACCTCGGGCCACTTGGTGAAATAGTCTACCCGCCACCAGTAGGAATTTCACTCCCCCTTTGCTTGGGGGAAATGGACCAACAATGTCCATTCCCCACTTATTGGAATGGCCAAGCGGAGGTTATTGGGACTAAATCATGCTTGGGACTTTTTGGGATTGGTGCATGGATCTGGCAGGCATCACATTTCTTCAATTCTTCGGCTGTGTCGCGATGCATTGAAGGCCAGAAATATCCGAGGTTCATGAGTTTTGCAACTACCGACCTAGCTCCAAAGTGGGCTCCACACACTCCTTCATGAATTCTCCTTGATCAAATACTTACTTTGCTCGGGACCGACACATCTTAGCAAGGGGGCAAGGTAACCCTTTTTGTAAAGGGTTTCTCCTTGCAGTATGTATTGCCTTTGCCTTGATTTCAACCCTTTTAGCTTCCACTTGATCATTGGGTTAATTCACCGTTTTTTGAGGAACTTTCTTATGGGAGTCATCCAGTTTGGTTCTTCTTCGGTAACCACAATCTTGAACCTCCAATTCATTAATGGATGGGGCCTTCAACACTTCTACCCAGTACCTTCTTGGTGAGGTGGGCAAAAGTGAGGGATGCAAGCTTACTTAGGGCATCGGCCTTTTTGTTTTGAGACCTGGGGATCTGTTTGATGTTGCAAGCTTGGAAGGTACTCATCAGTTCCTTGGATTTTTCTCTGTATTTTTTCATGTTGGGCTCTTTAGCTATGTAGCTATCATTCACTTGGCTTGAGACCAGCAACGAATCTGTGAACACTTCAAGCTTTTCAACCTTCATTTCTTTGGCGAGCCTTAGGCCAGCTATTAGTGCTTCGTATTCAGCCTCGTTATTGGTGGTCTGAAAATCAAAACGGAGAGCATATGTGAATTCCAAACCTTCTGGGTTGATTAAAATTAACCCGGCCCCTGACCCTTCAACGCTTGAAGCCCCATCGGTAAAAAGCTTCCAGGCTTCAGGGTTGGAAGGTTCAGTGGTGGTAGTGTTTACTTCAGTGATTGTTTGGTTTGGGACTTCCACCAATGAAATCGGCCAAGACTTGAGCCTTGATAGCTTTCCTTGGGACATAGGTGATGTTGTGTTCACCTAGTTCTATGGCCCATTTGGCTAATCGCCCCGAGTTTTTAGGTTTTCAAGCACACTCTTAATAGTTTGGTCGGTGACCACTTGTATGGGGTGTGCTTAGAAATACCTTCGAAGCCTTCTAGCTTGTTTGAACTAATGCTAAGGCAAGTTTTTCAAGGGGAGGGTATTTTATTTCAGCTAATTTTAAAAGTTTTGCTGAAAAAATAAACGGGTACCTTGGCCTTGTCTCGCTCAATGGTGAGGACTGCACTGATGGCCTCGTCCGTGATTGAGAGGTACACCGATATTAACTCCCCGGTTTTTGGTGCCGCAATGTCTGGTAGGGAAGCTAGATGTTGCTTCATCTGGTTGAAAGCTTCTTCAGCTTCTTCAGTCCATTTGAAATCCTTTTTATCTGAGCAGTTCTTGAGCGTTTTGTAGAAGGGCAAAGATCTTTCGGCCAGCTTTGAGGTAAAACGCTTCAAGGCTGCAAGCTTCCCGTTTAAGCTTTCAACCTCCTTTTTGGTCTTTGGTGGCTTGGTTTCAAGGACGGCTTTCACTTTGTTAGGGTTGGCTTTGATGCTTTGTTTTCCAACAATGTGGGCCCAAGAACTTTCCTTCCTCGAATCCAAATGAACACTTTTCCGGATTGAGCTTCATGTTAACCTATCTGAGGTTCTTGAAAGCTTCTTGAATATCATCAAGCATTTGATATTCCGTCTTGCTTTTGATAACCAAGTCATCGACATATGCCTCCATGTTTCTGCCAATTTGGCTTTCGAAGGCGTTGTCAATGAGCCGTTGATAGGTTGCCCCGGCATTTTTGAGGCCGAAAGGAATCTTTTGGTAACAAAAGATCCCTTTATCCGTGTGAAAGGCTGTCTTTTCCTCATCTTCTTTCTTCATGAGGATTTGGTGATAACCTTTATATGCATCAAGAAAGCATTTGAACGAATAACCTGTGAGGGAGTCAACTTTGAGATCAATTTCTGGTAGTGGATAGCAATCCTTAGGACAAGCTTTGTTAAGATCCTTAAAGTCTATGCACATCCTCCAAGAGTTGTCTGATTTCTTGACCATGACCGGGTTTGCAACCCATGACTGGTACTTGACTTCCCGGAGAATACCGGCTGACACAAGCTTTTCAACCTCTTGGCAGGCTGCCAGACTTCTCTCAGGTGCCAAACTTCTTTTCTTCTGGACCACAGGCTTGACCTCCGGTGGTATTCTCAACTCGTGCTCGGCGATGTCCCGGGGGATCCCAGTCATATCTTCTGGACACCAAGCGAATACATCGTTGTAGTGTGTTAGTAATTTTTCAAGGTATGAAAGGGTCTCTTGAGAAAGGTCTGGGTTGACCCTTATTCTTTGTTCAGGGTACTTAGGGTTTACGACCAACCTTTGCCTGTCTTCTTCACTGTTTGAACTTTCACCTTCAACCACGTAAGCTTCCTGAGAGGGTTGAAGGGTTGCTATGCCCCTCTCGGTGTGGAATTTGACTGTGCCATGGCCAACAGACACGGCCATGTAAAATGCACACTGTCCTGGTCTGCCGATGATCACATCATAGCTTGAGGGGATGTTGATAACCACAAAGGTGAGTGGTTGGGTTCTTTCTTTTAAACCTTCACTGAAACGAACATTAAGTGTCAGTTGCCCTAAAGGCTTGAGGGGTATGTCAGCGATACCTTTTATGGAAGTCCCAGAGGGTTGAAGCCTTGAACGTTCTTCATTGCTCAATTGGTTGAAGAATTTTTCGAACATGATTTCAGTGGCTGCCCCCGTGTCTATGTATGCCTTGCATGTTTGCAACGTTCCCACGGTAGCTTCTACCACGAGAGGGCCAGGGAGAGGGTCATTCTCCGTAGGGGGAAACAGACACACTGAAGCTCCCAAGCTTCCAACCTCTGCCTCTTGTGAGGGACCTTTCCATCAAAATCTACCATATTGACTTCCTTACCCTTTCCTTCAGCCATTTTGTCCCGGACTCCCTTTACCAAATGAGCGAGTTCTCCGGACTTAACAGCTTCTTCTATTCTTTTCTTGATTTGGAAGCAATCATTGGTGTGGTGACCTTTTTCTTCATGAAACTCGCAGTATTGGGTGGAGTTCTCGTTTTTCCTGCTTTTGGGGAGAGGTCTAGGAGGCCGAAAGTTTTGTTTAACTTCTTCTGTTGCAAGGATTTCTTGAGGGGTCTTTGTGAGGGGTGTGAAACTTATGCCTTTTTCCCTGCTTGAAAGGTTCCGACCTTCAGACCTTCGAGGTTCTGAACCCTTTGACCGTCTGTCATAGGAGTTGAAGTTCCCTCTTTTTCTGGCCGGACTGTTGCTTCTCCAGCCGGACCCTCTTTTTCTTTGTTCCTTAATGTCTACTGCCTCCTCTCCCCGGATGTGGGCTTCAGCCCTTTCAAGAGCTTCTTCTAAGGTCTTGGGTAGAGATTTGTTGAAATCCCTTGTAAGGTACTTAGAGGTGATGGCGTTCATGAAGCCAGCCACCCTCATTTTCTCATCGGCACCTACATAGGTCAGGCCTTCCTTCTTGTATCGTTCAATAAAAGCTCGGAGACTTTCATCATCACGTTGCTTTATCTGAAAGATCACTGTTGCGTCTTTGACATATCGTCTTTGTTGGGAGAAATTGGCCAGGAAGCCCTTGCTGAGATCGTCAAAGATTCGAACGCTCTGAGCAGGCAAATCGTTGAACCAGATCCTGGCAGATCCAACAAGAGTTTGCATGAACATTAGGCAACACACAGCGTTGGACCACTTCTCTATCCGAGCTGCACCGGTGAAGATCTGAAGGTGGTCCTCAGGATCTTCAGTCCCATCATATGTTCTGATATGGGCTGGCATTTTGATCTTTGACTGGAAATCATAATCGGCTATCTGCCTTGAAAAGCATGAAAGGTTACTTGGCTTGTATGGTTTAGCCAAGTCCTTTTCAGTCCTTGCATCCGCATTACTGTTATTGCCGTTGTTTCCCTGAGTGGCTAGCACTTGATTGATGAAGTGTTGCCATGGGAAGTTGGCCATCATCTGGGTCATCATGCTGGGAATGGGGTTGAAGCCTTGAAGGCTTCCTGAAGCGACTGAACAGTTCACTCCGAGGGGAGTGCTCATAACAGCACTTCGTGCCAAAGGAAGCACTGACAGAGCTTGTTCCCATGTAGTTGTTGTGGATGCTGGAAAACTTGTTACTGGGGACTGTAGGAGCTGGTCAAGAGTAAGCTCATGTCCCAAAGGAGCACCACTAGTAATTGGTTGGGAAGAGAAGATAGGGTGCACCGTAGGATTTGTCATTGTGGACAGGTAAGGGTGATGGTTGGGAGGATTACTGGGACCAGCCTCATTCCTAGTTGTAAAAGGAAGGGGAGGTGGTCCAGGAGACAACGTTGGTTCTGGCTCGTCGTAATCTAGACGAATTCTCACCCCCTTTTCCCTTTCTCTAACCACGTGCTGGTTGAGGAGAGACCTCAACTCCAGGAAATTGTTGGCAACCCCCTCGGGGGTAAGTTCAACACGTGCCGGGGTGTCAGAGACACCGACATTGGGGGAAGGAGCTCCGGATCTAGACGGAGTTGGTGTGTTGAAGGTGAGGAACTCGGGTGTACTCCCCGGAGTTGAGAAAGAAGTTGGTATAGCCACATGAGCTTGGCTACTACCCGGAGTAGAAGTATTTGGAACCTGATTTACTTCTCCCGGGGATCCACTTTCAGACATGGTGGTTTTAAGTGAAGAGAGCTACACTACTAGGTCTTTTTTTTAGAAGAAATAGTGGCGTAGCCCCACGGTGGGCGCCAACTTGTTGATGCAACAAATACAAGACCAACGGTGGTAGCTGGACTGGCTAGGCAAAATGGTTGAAGGGTTCAACCTTGCCTAACGTAGGTCGTGGGGTCCCCCCACGTTTACGAGACGTGGAAGGAGGTTTACTAGTTTATTGTTGTTCTTTGCTATGGATCCTCCTCTGAATTGTACTCAGATTCGGAAGTGGGAGCAAAGGGAATGTGTGTGTTGGATGTGAAAGGGAATGACTTGTGTGAAACAAGCATCCAATGTGAATGACCAGAGATTAGAGAATCTGGGCTGGTCAGGAGATGCTCCCGGAAGTAAATGAAGTGTCATTTTATAAGAGGAGGCATCTCCCGAAGTGGAATGGATTAGACTAGTAACCTCGCTTGCAGTGGAGGGTTTCCCCTTTCGGGGGTTGAAGGCTTTTGTCCCCCGGATAATAGCGTGCATTGTGCAGACCTGCATTGCCTTTGCGGCTGTGGGTTGGTGAAGCGATCTCCAGATGTGACTGGCTACTGTTTCCGTGTTGCTTTTTCCTTTCTCACAGCTTTTTAAGCCTTGAACCATTTAACCATTTAAGCATTTACGTAATTAGCCATTTTATTCAATCTTGGGCTACCCCCGTCATCATGGACCTTTTGAGATTACTAAAAGAATAGGATCTGTAGCCTATCAGCTACAACTGCCAGAGGAAATGGCAGGAATACATGATGTGTTTCATATATCTAATCTCAAGAAGTGTTTAGCTAATGAATCACTGATAGTGCCTCTTAAAGACATAGAGGTAAATGAACAACTCAAGTTTGTAGAAAGGCCTCTACAAATTGAAGATAGGAAAGTCAAGAATCTCAAGCATAAAAGATTAGTTCTGGTCAAAGTGAAATGGGACTCCAAAAGAGGATCTGAGTACACATGGGAGCTTGAATCAGAAATGCAAAAGAAATATCCGCATTTATTCCAGTAGATCTCGAGGACGAGCTCTAAAACAAGGTGGGGAGAATGTAACAACCCTCGGTAAAACCGACACCCTCATAATATTTCCGACATCCTAGTATATTTTAAAATATTCCCTTATGTCTTATAATACATCCCGTATGTGAAAACCGAGCCCAACATGTATTATAACATATAAAATAAAATATAAAATTTAATTATTAAGTGAGGAGGGCCGCGTAGACCCACCCCAACCATCTACGCGGGCGGTATCAAGGTGGATACCGGATTCCTTTGAGTTTCTTTAGTTCAAACGGGCCGCGTAAGACCCCGTTTAAGTTAACGCGGGCCGTGTGAGATCTGAATGGTGGCGCAGCCCTGAGCTGAGACGTGTCAACATCGTGGCGGACCTACATGCTGACCCAGCTAAGCTATGTGTTGACCGGATGTTGACGCGGGCCACGTAAGCCTTAGCTTACCTTTACGCGGGCCGCGTGAGAGTCAGGTTTTGAAACTATATAAGCAGGCCATCGGGTTTCACTTTCCGTCGTTCATTTTCATTTCTCACTCTCGAATTTCTGAAGTTATAAGCATAATAGTTGGGTATTATACCCCTAATTAGCGAGGTTCTGCTCCGTTGTAAGTATTATAACCCCGGTTTCATAGTAGATACGCTGCCCGATTGATTTAGGGTTCCGTAATAACTGTCGTGGTTCTGCCCGACGTAGTTGTTGGAATGCCGTCTCGGGGAGGGTATCATTAATATTTTCAAAGGGTTATGGTACTAACCAATGTACATTTGTATAAATTATAGATTACATCCAGGAAACCCTTACGCGAAGTCTAAGATAGCAATGTGAGTTTATCCTCTTTTTGTTAACCTTTTTGGAATGTTTTACAAAACCTTAAATGTTTTACAATGTGATTAAGCGGTGATTGAGTCTTTGTAGTTCTTCAATTACTGCCGGTATTATGGGGTTTTGTATACAAAATTTATACTACTGCGAGTAGTAGTAGTAAGTCAGGATTGACAGTACATTACCATTGGACAACGAGTTAGCCAATGGGTAATTTGACCATAGCCACAGATCTGATCGAGTGGCAAATACTGAATGAGTAATTGTGTAGAAATAAACAATGTGATCGCTCTCAATACTGTTTTAATTGATAAAATGTTTCTTGATTAAACCGGGATTCACTCACCAGTATTTCCGACTGACAAATGTTTTTAAAACGCGTTTCAGGTAACCCAATGTGACAGCCAATTAGTAAAAAGCCAGCTGGGAAGCACTGAAGGCTTAGTAAAAATGTGGCTATAAAAGTTACCTAAAAGACGATGTTTTAAATTCAATAAGATACGGTTTATCCCTATAAATGTATTGTAATAAGAAACTTGGGTTTTGCCCATGTGATTATTAATATGAAATATGGTGGTCTTACTCTGATAAACATTTCCTAACTACGGTCCTGATGTAATTTCCGCTGCAAGATTAAATAACTGATACCACCAAAAATCTGAGTTCGCGTCCGCCCGTTCCCGGGACAGATAAGGGATCGGGGGTTGCGACAATAGTGTCCCAATTTTTGGCAATGATCTAAGTAACCTACTATTTAAAGTTGAGTTAGCATATTCCACAATAACCAGTTTTAGCTCACTAATCAGACAACTAAACCTTTCAAACTTTTGGGTTAATGACTCTCATTTAACATGACAAAACGTTTCATATTGTTGGTTCAACACTTCTCTATTGTTCTCAATGACCTCTTCTGTACCACCGAATTGCTCTTTTAGTGCATCCCATAACTCTTTTGCACTATTACAATGTAACAGGCCAGCATAGATATCATTGGGTAGTGTTGTAGCAACTATACTGAATGCTTTAGCATCTAACTCAATTTTATGAAAATCCCGCACAGAGTAATTTTCAGGTTTCTTAGGTACTTGGACCTTGGGATCTTCTGTAGTCGGTAGCATCGAAAAATGTGGTCCGAAGATAATCGATTTCCAGCAACCGATGTTTTGCTGTGCAAGAACATGACCCATCCTACATTGCCAGATATTGTACACAGATCTGACAAGCATAGGTGGTTTATACAGGGTGCCAATGTTATGAGGATCTTGTGTGTTTTGAGATATTTTGGTCGTTTTACAAAGTTTTTTGTTTAAACTACTTTGAACGTGATTAAACTTTTAACTCTGTTTTTCAACTTACTACGAACAAACGATATCAATGAATTGAGCTGATCTTTTATATCAAATTGATTGTTAAATCGAATTTGGTTGACCTATGCTCTGATACCAATTGTTAGGATATGAGTTTGAATTGTTTATGTATTTTAAGATGACCAATGGACGATGATAATAAATATGGAAATAGTGCAGCAGAATGATAGTAAACTTTAAAACCCAAACAATGGAAGATTTGCTTTCATCATGAATACTTTATAGTAAATGATTGAATACACAATGATTCACGTATGCATGGATACAATTCTCCCCCTCAGCCTTAGATCACTCAGTTTGTTCGTACAAAATGCAAGTGTGTGAAGTGATTCTAATAGAACAGTACATGCACTGTTCTATTTATAGTACAAATCAAACCACTGTGGAATCTTTGCTGACGTCACCTAGACAATGACATCTAACAACTATAACAACTCCGTACCTCTGCTATGACTAAACACTGTTACATTACAAAACACTGATTACAAACTCTGATGATCCAATCCTCTGATGAGCTATATCCTCTATTGAAGCTTTAGCAGACCTTTTTCAAAGGATGATCAAACCTTTGATTCCAGCAGACCTTTGGTCTTCATCAGCGGTTTAACTCTAGCAGACTTTATGAACCATCAGACTTTAACTTTGTAGCAGACCTTAGAAGCAGCAGTTGTTTGACGACTTGCCATTGAAGGAAGAATGTATTCAAGCACTGTTATTGCCTGATCAAATGTTTGCAGAATTATTTTGTCTTTCAATCATCTGTTCTCAAGGTGGGATCCACATGAGCCAACAACATCACAAGTTCTTTTAGCTTAATGCTTTCAGTTTTACTTTTACAAAAGAAGCCCCTATACTTTCTAAAATAATTTAAAACCTCTACAATGTTAATGAATGTCCAGTTTTAACCACCTCTTTGTTTGTACTTGTTAACTAATTGGATATAGGTTGAAGTCCGTTGTTTTTTTAGTTTTATTGTATGTTGTTTTCTTGTCAATGGCGCACTCTCAGTGTGTAATGTGCTTTGCAACTTGCAGACAGTACTGGTGAAACAAAGAGTTTGGTTTGGCTTTCAAAAGAAAAAAACTAACCAGATGGATTATAATAAACAAAAACAATAGTGGCATGATTAAATATAATAACTATTCAATTTTTTAGAATTCAAGTTTAAAATAAGGTAAAACTAAACATATTCCTCAAACATATAAAATTAAATATTTGTGACTATATGGATTATGTTCTAGTTCGTCCTCTAAGCACGTCAACTTGACACATTGCCGCCAATACTTAAAACAAAGTCAAATACATATTTTCAACTACTTGAACACATATACATAATTTATCCATTTAAACCAGAAGCAATTATAGATGCTTTAACAAAAAATCGTAAGAAAATATCTCAATAATGTTGTTGAATCAAAAAGCAAAGTTTAACGTTGATTTAAATTTTATAGTTTTTATTTTGTTTTTCAGAAAATAACTCCCTAATTTGAATTTTATTTACTTCGCTATGGTTGTTCATATAAGGTGATATGTTAGGGATAGTCTTTTCAGATCATTGTTCCACAAAAATATTAAGCGTTTCGAACTATGATTGTCGTATTTTTATAATGTATGTGAAATTTAGTTAGTTTTATTCTTTTTTTATATGACCCGACTCGATCCGTATTGGATCGAAGCTTTTTTAATATTTAGCATAGACAACTGACCTTGAAAAAATTCCGCCCCCATGAAAAATATTTCTGGTTCCGCCACTAATATTAAGTGTTACTTATTCATAAAAATCAATCATCAACAATTACCAACACATGTACCAAAATGTGTATATATTTACCCATAAAGCTAGGTAGAAAACCCTCCATTTTGAGAAAACCCTAGAAAACCCAACCTCCCGACAATTTTTTTTTTTTTTGAAAAAAATAACACATGTAATATACATGTTTTTAAGAGTTTTGGGCAAAAAAAAAAACAAAAA
>JARYGA010025782.1:0-47191 GCA_030545235.1 Helianthus tuberosus
AAAAACACAAGTAAACAATCGTCAGTAAGAGGATCCTTAAAGTGATCCATGATCCTGATCCTGAAGCTCTTCTGAGGATCACCACCTGTCACAGAAGTAAGGATCACTAGTTAGGATAACGAATAAGGATCACTAATTGTTAGAAAATCCTCCCCTAACAATTGCCCCCAAAATATAAGGAGTAATTTGTAAAATTTGACGAGTTATATTTTCTTGATCTTATCCGTAACAAACTAACGGATATATAGCCGTTAATTTTGAACTAGCCGTTGCGATGATGATGTCACGGAAGTGACAACCTGCAAGATCATGATTATAAATAGAGATATAGATAGGATCACTATGCATTTAAATTCGAAAGAAACTCCCTTTATAATCTCAGTTGAAGATCGATCAGGTATCTCTTTCTCCTCTCTCTTCCTTTCTTACTCTGTTCTTCTTTCTTTACCTTAATCACTTCAAGAATGTTGCTCCGAAATTCCCCGGCTAAGGATCACAAAAAGGATAGCCCTCTGAAGAGTCAGAAGATCGTTAAGGACTCGGTGAACGAGAGGTGCTGCTTTACCGATGCACAGATTGATACCATCCGTCACCGTTTTCCAGCGAATGTCTTTTTCAAACCCTTCGATTCAACTGTTCTGAGCGACTATGTTTCTGATACATGGGTCGCCTTCCCAGTCACTCCATTTGCTATAGGGTACACCTATCCTTTCCCGGAGTTCACACAATCCTTCTTTTCCCTTACCGGCATATCTTACGTTCAAGCCATGCCGATGATCTGGAGGGTTTTATACACCCTAGAGAGGATCATCGAGCAGGAGAGTCTTGATTTAGGAATGTCAGAACTAGCGGAGTTGTATGATCTTACTACCTTCGGATCCCACCGTTATTTGTTTAAACGGAAACCCGGCGCAGATCACCCTCTTCTCAAAGTCACCAAAAACGATAAAGATTGGAAGCGTCGCTTCTTCTTTGTAAGGAGGGATACCATTTCAGATGGAGAGCATTTACCAAGAACATGGTCCACCCATGGTAGGCTGGAGGATCCTGAGAAGGATCACCAGATGGTCATGTTTTTGTAATAGGATCACTAACCCCTTCTTTGTCTTGTGTCATGCAGCCATCTCCTTTTCACGTCTCATCACAACACCTGCGACCAGGGAAAGACTTGCTACTTTCTAGGGACTTGACCCTGAAACTAGAACTTTTAAGACAACAACCCAAGACTCACAGGAGGTATCCTCAGGCTCTGTCACAATGTCGAGTAAGTATCCTTGTTTATAATTAAATAAATAATTAAATGTTTATTAAGAAAAGATACTTATCTTATTTTGGTTGTGTAGGCGCTGGAAAATCTGCCAAAGCCGCTTCAAGGTTCAGTGTCACCGATCTCACCACTGTTAAATCCTCCAAAAGAAAGGTTCCTACTAGCCCGACAGCCTCAATCCCCAAGGCACCCCTCAAAGGGAAGGGAATCAAGAAGAGAAAGACTTCCGAGGCTGAGGATTTGCAGGGCCTGCCCTTAATTCGCCACCAGTTCCTCGAGTACTTCAATGATGTAAGGATCACTATCTCTGCTTGCATATCCTGCTGTTCTAAGGATCACTTGCTCTTGCACCGCTTTACCCTTTTCTTTTGCAGAAATTTGCTGAGATCGAGGATTACGTTGGTCACGTTGAGGATCAAGATCAGAAGATTGCTGATCTCCAGCAGGTTGCTGTGCTCAAGGATCTTGCAATTGCTGATCTTCAGAAGGAACTCAAGGATACCAAGCAGAAAATGGCCAAGGTGCTGGTTAACTTTGATTATGAAAGGCAAGAGATCATGGATGATGCTAAAGTTTCTGCCGCCATAGCAATGTACAAAACCAAACTCCAAATGGCCTTGGAAGCTCAGGATCCTGCCTTCGACAAAGGCAACTGGGAGATTGAAGAATGGAAGGCAAGGCTGGCTGAATTGGGTGATGAAGAAGAGGCTGAGGAGATTCTGGCAATTGAGGCTAGTGGCAGCGGGTTGAAGGATAAAGCTGAGGATGCAGCGGCTGGTGGTGATGATGCAGCGAAGGTGTAGGCTGCACAATTGGGCGATGATGGATATATGTGCTGAGGCCGGAGCCCAATTTTTAGTTTGATGGTTGTTTTTGTGGTTGTGATGTTTAAGACAATTTCATGGGTTGTACTTTGAACAATAGGTTTTTAGGATTAAGGATCATGTATGATCCTTCGGACAATAGGCAGGATTGCAATTGGTGGAGGGATCCTCTGTTTGGGGGATGAAGCCATTGTGATCCTGCTGCCTTTATATTCCTGCACTACTTTTGAACTCATTATCATGGACACCCTTTACCTACCCCAGCGGACGGGCCACGTTTTGCTGGTAGAAGCTCGGGTAGGTAATTTTGACAACCTTTAAAGGGTTAGTCTTATGTTAATAAATAAAAACTTAACCTTTTGTCGCTTATCTTGTGTTGTTATCCTTTTTAGTATGTTATTTTCCAACTGTTATAATGTTCAATTTGTTTATACTTATCAAGCCTTGAAAAACTAGGAAAGATATCCAAAAAGTTTAGGATATGAACAAGGATCACATATCCCATAACAGATAAGTTTTAAAAAATGACATGATTTAAAATTTATAAGTTCAGTTGTCAAGTATAAGGGTCATTTAAAAGAATAATAAATAAAATCCAAAGAGTTAAGGATCATACCTGAGGACCCAAGTTAGAATTCTAACCATAATAAGGATAACTATAAGATAAACCTTAGAGTGAAATAAGGATGAAGGATCCCTAACTGCCTACCTTCAAGGACCTGAAATAGAGCATAACTTGGGACTAAGCCAATATAAGAAAAGAGTTAGCAACTGGGGACAAGCCCAAGGATAACTGGGGACAAGCCCAAGGATAACTGGGGACAAGCCCAAGGATCGTATGTAAACTGGAGTATGGCCCTAACTGGCGACTATCCAAACTTAGTGACATGAAGATGCCAAAACCTTAGCTAACGTGAAAACGTTAGAAACCTTATGAACGGATGTATGGTACGTCTACCATTATACGTAGGATCCTAAGCATAGCCAGAACACTGGAATTATCAGCCCCTATAATGAGTACTGGTCCCAAAGCCTTGAACTATACCAGGATCATCGTGCGCTGCAGGCGGAATCTGGGGACAAGCCCAAATAACTGGGGTTAAACCCAAAGGACGGATTGCTTCTGTGGATAACCAATGTTGTGCTGAAGATACCTGAGCTTTCAAAACTTGAACTCACGTGAGAGATGGATAAAGGATACATGATCCTTATCCTTAGATGAAAAAATTAAGAAATGAAATAGTTCAAGATTAGGATATTACCTGAGTAAGGATCACCGATACTTTGAGGATCCTTTAAGGATATCTCTTTGATGAGGATCACCTATAACATAAGGATCCTGCTTACATGAAATATTTCTTCAAGTGGACAGCATTCCAAGCTCTTGGTAGCAATTCACCTTCCATGGTTAGCAACCTATATGCCCCCTTTCCTGCTTCAGCTTCAATCAAATAGGGGCCTTCCCATTTTGGAGCCAATTTTCCATCAGCAGGATTGGTGGTATTCTGAAATGCTTTCCTTAACACCATATCTCCAACTTGAAACCTCCTGATCCTGACATTTTTATTGTAAGCACCAGCCATTCTTTGTTGATAACTGGCCATCCTGATCCTAGCCATATCCCTGATTTCTTCAATAGTATCCAGGTCTTGAGCCAAGTTTTCATCATTTTCCTCAGGATCACGGGTACTTGTTCTAGCAGTAGGAACCACCATTTCTGTTGGGATCACTGATTCTGCCCCAAACACCAAAGAGAATGGTGTTTGACCAGTAGCATTCTTAGGGGTTGTCCTGTCAGCCCAGAGCACATAGGGTAGCTCTTCTGCCCATTTTCCTTTCTTGGATCCAAGCTTCTTCTTCAAGTTGTTGATGATGATCTTGTTGGATGATTCCGCTTGACCATTAGCTTGTGGGTGGACTGGTGTTGATGTTATCATCTTAATCCCCCAGCTGTCACAAAAGTTAGTGGTTCTGCCCCCAATAAATTGGGAACCATTATCACATATAATCTCAGAAGGAATTCCAAATCTAGTTATAATATTTCTTTTAATGAAGGATATAACTTCCTTTTCTCTGACTTGGGCAAAAGCTTCAGCCTCTATCCACTTGGAGAAGTAATCAGTCATAGCTAACATGAATACTTTCCCACCAGGTGCCTTAGGGAGCTTACCAACTATATCCATACCCCATCTCATAAATGGCCAAGAGGAGGATATAGGATGCAATAATTCAGCTGGTTGATGAAGGATATTGCTGTGTCTCTGGCAAGGATCACATCTTCTGGCATACTCCACAGCATCTTTCTTCATGGTTGGCCAATAATATCCTGTCCTCAGGATCCTTGAAAATAAAGCCCTGCCCCCAGTGTGGTTTCCACAATCTCCTTTATGGAAGTCTTTTAAAACTTCCTGAACTTCAGGATCCTCAATGCATCTCAAGTATGGTCCTGCAAGAGATCGTCTATACAACATATTATTCATAATTGTGAATTGAGATACCTTAGATTTGAAAGCCCTAGGGTTTTCTCCTGTAGGAATCTCTCCATGTTGTAAGTATCTCATAATTGGTGAGATCCATGATCCGGATCCTGAATAGGATTGAGTATCCTCAGTGGGGATCATTGCAGAATTATTCCCTATCTCCATAGCCACATGATCCTCAATAGCTGGGGTTAGGATATGGATAATAGGGATCTTGATATCCTCTGGGATCTTCAAAGATGACCCTAAGTTAGCCAATGCATCAGCTTCTGTATTTTCTTCCCTTGGTACCTGTGACAAACTAAAGGAAACAAAAGAGAGTGCCAAACTTTTGACTATCTCCAAATATTTGGTTAGCTTTTCACCTTTAACAGCATATGATCCATTAAAGTGATTTGTAATTAACAAAGAATCTACATGTACCTCAAGATACCTGACCCCCATATGCTTTGCAATTTGCAAACCAGCAATTAAGGCTTCATATTCAGCCTCATTATTAGTGGTTTGGAACTCACAAGCTATAGAATGGGGTATTATGTCCCCCTGTGGCGATTTTAGTAGTATTCCAAGCCCTGTGCCTTTGACATTTGAGGATCCATCAGTGTGGAGTATCCAAGGATCCTTGGTCTCTTCTAGCTGCTGGACTTCTAACTCAGCTTCTTCTTGTAAATCACTACTGAAATCAGCCACAAAGTCAGCTAATGCTTGGGATTTGATAGCTGTCCTAGGCTCATATCTTATATCATAGGCACTCAGCTTTACTGCCCACTTAGCCATCCTTCCGGACATCTCTGGTTTCCTGAGGACATTCTTAATTGGAAAATTAGTTTTGACAATGATAACATGAGTTTCAAAATAATGTCTTAACTTGGTAGATGCCATTATTAATGCAAGGATAAGTTTTTCAAGGTGTGAGTACCTGGATTCGGCATCAAGTAAACTTTTACTTACATAATAAACGGGATGTTGTGTACCTTGATGATCCTTAACAAGGACCGCACTTACTGCTTTTGAGGATACTGCGAGATACAAGGATAACACTTCACCTTTTTCTGGTTTCATTAAAGCCGGGGCCGAGGATAGGTAATCTTTGAGGGCTTTTAAAGCATTTTCATGCTTCTCCGTCCACTCAAATTTCTTGTTCTTCCTTAGGATATCATAGAATTCTTTACATTTCTCGGAGGACTTGGATATGAATCTGTTCAAGGCTGCTATCCTTCCTGTTAACCTTTGAACATCCTTAGCATTGGCCGGAGATTTGATGTTCACTATTGCTTTGATTTGTTCCGGGCTAGCTTCGATGCCTCTCTTAGTCACCATGTATCCTAAGAATTTACCTGCTTTGACACCAAAATGACATTTTGAAGGATTAAGCTTCATATTATAGTTGTCAAGGATATCAAATGCTTCCTCCAAGTCTCGCAGGTGATCCTCAGCTTTTAAGGATTTCACCACCATATCGTCTATGTAGACCTCCATAGTTTGTCCAATCTGATCCTTGAACAACATATTCACCAGCCTTTGGTACGTTGCACCTGCATTTCTCAATCCAAACGGCATAGCAATATAGCAATATATACCAGTTGGAGTCATGAAGGCTGTATCCTCTTGGTCGGATGGTTCCATTTGGATTTGTTGAAATCCAGATGAAGCATCCATGAAAGTTAACAGTTCATGACCCGCAGTTGCATCCACCATGGAGTCAATGTGGGGTAAAGGGAAAGGATCCTTGGGACATGCCTTATTTAAATCGGTAAAATCGACACATACCCTCCACTTTCCGTTTTTCTTTTGAACAACAACCACATTGGCCAACCATCTTGGATACTTGACCTCTCTAATCATACCTGCCCGGAGCAATTTTTCTACCTCTTCCTGGATAATGGCATTCCTTTCTGGTGCAAACTTCCTTCTTCTTTGATGTATTGGTTTGAAGGATCTGTCGATGCCGAGTTTATGGGTGATAACATCTTTGGATATACCAGTCATGTCTTCATGTTTCCATGCAAAGGTAGTCTTTCTCCTTTTGAGGAAGGATATGAGGTCTTCTTTCATTTCGCCAAGGATCCCTGATCCGATATAGATTTTGGATTCAGGATCATCAGGATCCATGAGGATTTCTACCACATCCTGCTCTCTGGCCTCCAGGACATTCCTTGGAGGATACATTGATTGCTATTGCTCCCTTGACTTCGAAGCTGGTTTCATCGATGAAGTGTAGCAATTCTTAGCTTCCTGCTGATCACTATCAATCTTTACTATTCCCCAAGGACTAGGGAGCTTCACACATTGATGGTAAGTAGATGGGACTGCTTTCATATCGTGTATCCAGGGTCTGCCAAGGATAACATTACAACAAGATAAACAGTCAATAACACAAAATTTTTGATAAGAGTGTAAGCCTTCAATATATATTGGGAGCTTAATGTCCCCCAGGGTGTTCTTAGTTTCGCCACTAAATCCCACGAGCACGGAGGATCTTGGTATGATCTCTGATTCGGGGATACCCATCTTCTTTAGAACGTCAAGCTGGATAATGTTCACTGAACTTCCTCCGTCTATTAGGATCCTGCGGACAAAACAGTTAGATATAAAAAGAGTAATAACTAAACCATCGTGATGAGGATCCTGGATATCAGTACGATCCTCTTCATCAAAGGTTATGACTTTTCCTTCGGAGACACTCGATGTTCGAACTGGCCTTTCTCCGTTATCCATTTTAGTTTCCTTCGCATGCCTCTTAGCTGCTGAGAAGGATGTGCCACAAATGTCGGATCCCCCAGAGATAAAGTTTATCACTTGTGCGTCTGCTGGAGGGGCTGGAGCCTTCTCAGGGATCCTTTCAGGATCCTGAGTCCTTGACTTTTTCCTACCCAACAACTCTTTTAGATGCCCTTTGCTCAACAAGTACCCAATCTCCTTTCTTAGTGCAATGCATTCTTCTGTGAGGTGCCCAAAATCTTCATGATATGCACACCACTTTGATTTATCCTTATTTGCAGCTGGCCTTTCATTCTTTCTTGGCCATCTAGCTTTATCACCTAGGTTCTGCAAGGCAAGGATTAGTTCATTGTTATCAACACTAAAGCAATATTCAGAGATTGGAGGATAATCCTCATCGTCCTCTTCTTGATCAATAGAATGCACGTTCTGATTATCAGATTTGTTGTAGGATCTGAACTTGTTGTTTCTGAATGAGGATCCTTGCTTATCCTGCTTTGAGGATCCTGTTATCCTCTCCTGAATCCTCTTATCATCCTCTAGCCGGATGAACCTGAGGGCCCGGGTTCTTACCTCATCTAGGTTCCTGCACGGTGTCATAACAAGATCATCATAAAATAAGGAATCCCTAAGTAATCCCATTTTGAAGGCCTCAACAGCCGTGGCTATATCTAAGTTGGGAATGTCTAAGGATTCTTTACTAAATTTGGTAATGTAATCCCTTAATGATTCATTATGACCCTGGGTTATCCTATATAAATCACTAGTTAATCGTTCAAATTTTCTACTACAAGAAAACTGAGTATTAAACAAGTTAACTAGGTTTGCAAATGAGGTAATAGAATAGGGAGGAAGACTTAGCAGCCACTTGAGTGCTGATCCAGTAAGAGTGGATCCGAATCCTTTGCATAGGCATGCTTCCTTTAACTTTTCTGGGATTGGATTGATCTCCATCCTCTCCCTGTATTGTGCTATGTGTTCTTCAGGATCCGTCGAACCATCGTACAATTTCATTGTAGGCACATGGAACCTCTTGGGTATCTCAGCATCACAGATTGGTGGTGCGAAGCGAGATATCTTGTGGCTCCCATCTGCAATCTCTGGAATAGGTTTGACTACCCCCGGGACACTCGAGATCATATCCTTTAGCTTTTGCAATTCTCTGGCCATGGCATGATTGATACCTGGATCCTGCATAAAACCATGGTTAATAGTATGAGGATTATTAAAAGTGTTACCTCCCATTGGATTCAAGTTAGGAAATATGGAGGTTAATCCATATTGTTGAGATTCTGGAATGATCGAAGGTCCAGCAGAGGCATTGGTCTGCATTGGGATAAAATCTCCTTGATGAACATCTGAACTTCCTGTTTGCAAACTCCTCAAGGATCCTAGCATCTGGAAGGATCCCTGAAACTGGGATGATCCTGGAACAAAGGAGGATCCTTGAACCTGGGATGATCCTGGAACGAAGGAGGATCCTTGAACCTGGGATGATCCTGGAACGAAGGAGGATCCTTGAACCTGGGATGATCCTGGAACGAAGGAGGATCCTTGAACCTGGGATGATCCTGGAAGGAAGGAGGATCCTTGAACCTGGGATGATCCTGGAACGAAGGAGGATCCTTGAACCTGGGATGATCCTGGAACGAAGGAGGATCCTTGAACCTGCTGCATTCCTGAATATCCTCCTGTACTCGTGAGGGATCCCATATGCTGGGGATAGGATCCTGCTGGCTGGAAATATGAACCTAGTGCCTGGGTCATAGCCGTTGTTCCGTAGTGCACTCCCTTTGGTCCACCCGCATATTGAATGTTTGGAACCACTGACGGCTGAGAAGTAACCACCGGAGTGTCAAAATTCAAAGATCTGGGCATCAGTGGAGAATGATCCTCTGCCGTTTTCTTCTGTTTCTTAATTTCATCAATCTCCCGGAGGATTCTTTCGTTGGTCTTATCCTGCTCTTGTGCATGATTCCTCATCTGCAAAATCAAGGTATAGAGATCATTAGTAGTAGGATTAGTTGAAACAGAAGGAGAAGGTGGTTTTGAGAAAATGGGAGTCGGTTTCTTCGCAACATTTTCTGTATTCTTCTGGGATCCAGAGGGTGGTGGAGGCAAAGGAGGAACGCCTTGTGAGGAAGTGAATGAGGGCATCAAGTTTGAAGCATTCTTCGCCGAGGAAGCCATTTGCTTGATTGTAGTGAACCGGAATGAGCACAGAAATGCGAATTCTTCTAAGGCAAAGCACCAATTGCCCCACGGTGGGCGCCAAACTGTTTTGGTCAGAAAATCTGATGATGATAATGCAACCAAACTCTTTGTATAGGGGAATGATGCTTAAAATGTGTAACAACAATGAGGATCACTTCAATGTAGAATGCACAAACAACACAAGGATTTATACGGGGAAAAAGCCCTTGATCAAGAGTTGATCTCCGGCACAAAAAACCCCGGGTGATGGAAACTACCGATCACCAAGCTCAAATAAATGAATAAACGTTTACAACTTCGGATAGTAACGAGCTAGGTACAAGGATCACTACGGTGAAATGTGTAAAAAGTGTAAGTAATTGCTAAGTGTTTGAACGAGAGCTTGTATGAGAGCATTTTCGAGTGTGTGAAACTGCCAAAAATGACTAAGTGTCACTAACTAGCTCGTTACCCCTTTCAAATAAGAAAAATATCTAGTTAACAAACTCTCCGACTTTCGGGCCAAGCCTCCACGTTCTCCATAACGTCTAGTTTTGATCTAGCACGTGCAGAATACTTCAGGAATATTCTCCAGGAATGTCGCTAAGACTTGGTCAAGCTTGATATACCTGCGAGACATTTCAAAAACACAAGTAAACAATCGTCAGTAAGAGGATCCTTAAAGTGATCCATGATCCTGATCCTGAAGCTCTTCTGAGGATCACCACCTGTCACAGAAGTAAGGATCACTAGTTAGGATAACGAATAAGGATCACTAATTGTTAGAAAATCCTCCCCTAACAAGGATATTACCTGAATAAGGATCACCGATACTTTGAGGATCCTTTAAGGATATACCTATCGTGAGGATCACTTATACCACAAGGATCCTGCTTACATGAAATATTTCTTCAAGTGGACAGCATTCCAAGCTCTTGGTAGCAAATCACCTTCCATTGTTAGCAATCTATATGCCCCCTTTCCTGCTTCAGCTTCAATCAAATAAGGGCCTTCCCATTTTGGAGCCAATTTTCCATCAGCAGGATTGGTGGTATTCTGAAATGCTTTTCTTAACACCATATCTCCAACTTGAAACCTCCTGATCCTGACATTTTTGTTGTAAGCACCAGCCATTCTTTGTTGATAACTGGCCATCCTTATCCTAGCCATATCCCTGATTTCTTCAATAGTATCCAGGTCTTGAGCCAAGTTTTCATCATTTTCCTCAGGATCACGGGTACTTGTTCTAGCAGTTGGAACCACCATTTCTGTTGGGATCACTGATTCTGCCCCAAATACCAAGGAGAATGGTGTTTGACCAGTAGCATTATTGGGGGTTGTCCTATCAGCCCAAAGCACGTAGGGTAGTTCTTCTGCCCATTTCCCTTTCTTGGATCCAAGCTTTTTCTTCAAATTGTTGATGATTATCTTGTTGGATGATTCTGCTTGACCATTAGCTTGTGGGTGGACTGGTGTTGATGTTATCATCTTAATCCCCCAGCTGTCACAAAAGTTAGTGGTTCTGCCCCCAATAAATTGGGAACCATTATCACATATAATCTCAGAAGGAATTCCAAATCTAGTTATAATATTTCTTTTAATGAAGGATATAACTTCCTTTTCCCTGACTTGGGCAAAGGCTTCAGCCTCTATCCACTTAGAGAAGTAATCAGTCATAGCTAACATGAATACTTTCCCACCAGGTGCCTTAGGGAGCTTTCCAACTATGTCCATACCCCATCTCATAAATGGCCAAGAGGAGGATATAGGATGCAATAATTCAGCTGGCTGATGAAGGATATTGCTGTGTCTCTGGCAAGGATCACATCTTCTGGCATACTCCATAGCATCTTTCTTCATGGTTGGCCAGTAGTATCCTGTCCTCAGGATCCTTGAGAATAACGCCCTGCCCCCAGTGTGGTTTCCACAATCTCCTTCATGGAAGTCTTTTAAAACTTCTTGAACTTCAGGATCCTCAATGCATCTTAAGTATGGTCCTGCAAGAGATCGCCTATACAACATATTATTCATAATTGTGAATTGAGATACCTTAGATTTGAAAGCCCTAGGGTTTTCTCCTGTAGGAATCTCTCCATGTTGTAAGTATC
Organism: Helianthus tuberosus; assembly: GCA_030545235.1. NCBI lineage: Eukaryota > Viridiplantae > Streptophyta > Magnoliopsida > Asterales > Asteraceae > Helianthus > Helianthus tuberosus. The sequence goes on from JARYGA010025782.1 coordinate 11,594, forward strand.
TCATAATTGGTGAGATCCATGATCCTGATCCTGAATAGGATTGAGTATCATCACTAGGGATAACTGCAGAATCATTTCCTATCTCCATAGTCTGGTGATCCTCGATAGTCGGGGTCAGGATATGGATAATAGGAATCTTGATATCCTCTGGGATCTTCAAAGATGATCCTAAGTTAGCCAATGCATCAGCTTCCGTATTTTCTTCCCTTGGTACCTGTGACAAACTAAAGGAAACAAAAGAAAGTGCCAAACTTTTGACTACCTCCAAATATTTGGTTAGCTTTTCACCTTTAACAGCATAGGATCCATTAAAGTGGTTTGTAATCAACAAAGAATCTACATGTACCTCAAGATACCTGATTCCCATATGCTTAGCGATTTGCAGACCAGCAATTAAGGCTTCATATTCAGCCTCATTGTTAGTGGTTTGGAACTCACAAGCTATAGAATGGGGTATTATGTCCCCCTGTGGCGATTTTAGTAGTATTCCAAGCCCTGTGCCTTTGACATTTGAGGATCCATCAGTATAAAGTATCCAAGGATCCTTGGTCTCTTCTAGCTGCTGGACTTCTAGCTCAGCTTCTTCTTGTAAATCACTACTGAAATCAGCCACAAAGTCAGCTAATGCTTGGGATTTGATGGCTGTCCTAGGCTCATATCTTATATCATATGCACTCAATTTCACTGCCCACTTAGCCATCCTTCCTGACATCTCTGGTTTCCTGAGAACATTCTTAATTGGAAAATTAGTTTTAACAATGATAATATGAGTTTCAAAATAATGTCTTAACTTAGTAGATGCCATTATTAATGCAAGAATAAGTTTTTCAAGGTGTGAATACCTGGATTCGGCATCAAGTAAACTTTTACTTACATAATAGACGGGATGTTGTGTACCTTCGTGATCCTTAACAAGGACCGCACTTACTGCTTTTGAGGATACTGCAAGATACAAGGATAACACATCGCCTTTTTCTGGCTTCATCAAGGATGGGGCTGAGGATAAGTAATCTTTGAGGGCTCTCAAAGCATTTTCGTGCTTCTCGGTCCACTCAAATTTCTTGTTCTTCCTTAGGATATCATAGAATTCTTTGCACTTCTCCGAGGATTTGGATATAAATCTGTTCAAAGCTGCTATCCTGCCTGTTAGCCTTTGAACATCCTTAGCATTGGCCGGAGATTTGATGTTTACTATTTCTTTGATTTGTTCCGGGCTAGCTTCGATGCCTCTCTTAGTCACCATGTATCCTAGGAATTTACCTGCCTTAACACCAAAATGACATTTTGAAGGATTAAGCTTCATATTATATTTGTCAAGGATATCAAATGCTTCCTCCAAATCCTTTAGGTGATCCTCAGCTCTTATGGATTTTACCACCATATCATCTATGTACACCTCCATAGTTTGTCCGATCTGATCCTTGAACATCATATTCACCAGCCTTTGGTATGTTGCACCTGCATTTCTTAATCCAAACGGCATAGCAATATAGCAATATATACCAGTTGGAGTCATGAAGGCTGTATCCTCTTGGTCGGATGGTTCCATTTGGATTTGTTGAAATCCAGATGAGGCATCCATAAAAGTTAACAGTTCATGACCCGCAGTTGCATCCACCATGGAGTCAATGTGGGGTAAAGGGAAAGGATCCTTGGGACATGCCTTATTTAAATCGGTAAAATCGACACATACCCTCCACTTTCCGTTTTTCTTTTGAACAACAACCACATTGGCCAACCATCTTGGATACTTGACCTCTCTAATCATACCTGCCCGGAGCAATTTCTCTACCTCTTCCTGTATAATGGCATTCCTTTCTGGTGCAAACTTCCTTCTCCTTTGATGGATTGGTTTGAAGGATCTGTCGATGCCGAGTTTATGGGTGATAACATCTTTGGATATAACAGTCATGTCTTCGTGTTTCCATGCAAAGGTAGTCTTTCTCCTTTTGAGGAAGGATATGAGGTCTTCTTTCATTTCGCCAAGGATCCCTGATCCGATATAGATTTTGGATTCAGGATCATCGGGATCCATGAGCATTTCTACCACATCCGGCTCTCTGGCCTCCAAGACATTCCTTGGAGGATACCTTGATTGCTATTGCTCCCTTGACTTCGAGGCTGGTTTCATCGATGAAGTATAGCAATTCTTAGCCTCCTGCTGATCACTATCAATCTTTACTATTCCCCAAGGACTAGGGAGCTTCACACATTGATGGTAAGTAGACGGGACTGCTTTCATATCGTGTATCCAGGGCCTGCCAAGGATAACATTACAACAAGATAAACAGTCAATAACACAAAATTTTTGATAAGAGTGTAAGCCTTCAATATATATTGGGAGTTTAATGTCCCCCAGGGTGTTCTTAGTTTCGCCACTAAATCCCACGAGCACGGAGGATCTTGGTATGATCTCTGATTCAGGAATACCCATCTTCTTCAGAACATCAAGCTGGATAATGTTCACCGAACTTCCTCCGTCTATAAGGATCCTGCGGACAAAATGGTTAGATATGAAAAGAGTAATAACTAAACCATCGTGATGAGGATCCTGGATATCAACACGATCCTCTTCATCAAAGGTTATGACTTTTCCTTCGGAGACACTTGATGTTCGAACTGGTCTTTCTCCATTATCCATTTTAGTTTCTTTTGCATGCCTTTTAGCTGCTGAGAAGGATGTGCCACAAATATCGGATCCTCCAGAAATAAAGTTTATCACTTGTGCGTCTGCTGGAGGAGCTGGAGCCTTCTCAGGGATCCTTTCAGGATCCTGAGTCCTTGACTTTTTTCTTCCCAACAACTCTTTTAGATGCCCTTTGCTCAACAAGTATCCAATTTACTTTCTTAATGCAATGCATTCTTCTGTGAGGTGCCCAAAATCTTCATGATATGCACACCACTTTGATTTATCCTTAGTTGCAGCCGGCCTATCATTCTTTCTCGGCCATCTAGCTTTATCACCTAGGTTCTGCATAGCAAGGATTAGTTCGTTGTTATCAACACTAAAGCAATATTCAGAAATTGGAGGATAATCTTCGTCATCCTCTTCTTGATCAATAGAGTGCACGTTCTGGTTATCAGATCTGTTGTAGGATCTGAATTTGTTGTTCCTGAATGAGGATCCTTGCTTATCCTGCTTTGAGGATCCTGTTATTCTCTCCTGGATCCTCTTGTCATCCTCCAGCCGAATGTACCTAAGGGCCCGGGTTCTTACCTCATCTAGGTTCCTGCATGGTGTCATAACAAGATCATCATAAAATAACGAATCCCTAAGCAATCCCATTTTGAAGGCCTCAACAGCCGTGGCTATATCTAAGTTGGGAATGTCTAAGGATTCTTTACTGAATTTGGTAATGTAATCCCTTAATGATTCATTATGACCCTGGGTTATCCTATATAAATCACTAGTTAATCGTTCGAATTTTCTACTACAAGAAAACTGATTATTAAACAAGTTAACTAGGTTTGCAAATGAGGTAATAGAATAGGGAGGAAGACTTAGCAGCCATTTGAGAGCTGATCCAGTAAGAGTGGATCCGAATCCTTTGCACAGGCATGCTTCCTTTAACCTTTCTCGGATTGGATTGATCTCCATCCTCTCCCTGTATTGTGCTATGTGTTCTTCAGGATCTGTTGAGCCATCGTACAGCTTCATTGTAGGCACATGGAACCTCTTGGGTATCTCAGCATCACAGATTGGTGGCGCAAAACGAGATATCTTGTGGCTCCCATCTGCAATCTCCGGAATAGGTTTGACTACTCCCGGAACACTCGAGATCATATCCTTTAGCTTTTGCAATTCTCTGGCCATGACATGGTTGATACCTGGATCCTGTATAAGACCATGGTTAGTAGTATGAGAATTATTAAAAGTGTTACCTCCCATTGGATTCAAGTTAGGAAGAATGGATGTTAATCCATATTGTTGAGACTCTGGAATGATCGAGGGACCGGTAGAGGCATTGGTCTGCATCGGAATAAAATCTCCTTGATGGACATCTGAACTTCCTGTCTGCAAACTCCTCAAGGATCCTGACATCTGAAAGGATCCCTGAAACTGGGACGATCCTGGAACAACGGAGGATCCTTGAATCTGGGATGATCTTGGAATGAAGGAGGATCCTTGAACCTGGGATGATCCTGGAACGAAGGAGGATCCTTGAACCTGGGATGATCCTGGAACGAAGGAGGATCCTTGAACCTGGGATGATCCTGGAACGAAGGAGGATCCTTGAACCTGGGATGATCCTGGAACGAAGGAGGATCCTTGAACCTGGGATGATCCTGGAACGAAGGAGGATCCTTGAACCTGGGATGATCCTGGAACGAAGGAGGATCCTTGATACTGCTGCATTCCTGAATATCCTCCTGTACTCGTGAGGGATCCCATATGCTGAGGATAGGATCCCGCTGGCTGAAAATATGAACCTAATGCCTGGGTCATAGCTGTTGTTCCGTAGTGCACTCCTTTCGGTCCACCCACATATTGAATGTCTGGAATCACTGACGGGTGAGAAGTAATCACCGGAGTATCAAAATTCAAAGATCTGGGCATCAGTGGGGAACAATCCTCTGCCGTTTTCTTCTGTTTCTTAATTTCGTCAATCTCCCGGAGGATCCTTTCGTTAGTCTTATCCTGCTCTTGTGCACGATCCCTCATCTTCAAAATCAAGGCATAGAGATCATTAGTAGTAGGATTAGTTGAAACAGAAGAAGTAGGTGGTTTTGAGAAAATGGGGGTCGGTTTCTTCGCAGCATTCTCAGTGTTCTTCTGGGATCCAGAAGGTGGTGGAGGCAAAGGAGGGACGCCTTGTGAAGAAGTGAATGAAGGCATCAAGTTTGAAGTATTCTTCGCCGAGGAAGCCATTTGCTTGGTTGTAGTAAACCGGAATGAGCACGGAAATGCGAATTCTTCTAAGGCAAAGCACCAATTGCCCCACGGTGGGCGCCAAACTGTTTTGGTCAAAAAATCTGATAAGGATATTGCAACCAAACTCTTTGTTTAGGGGAATGATGCTTAAAATATGTAATAGCGATGAGGATCACTTCAATGTAAAGTGCACAAACAACACAAAGATTTATACGGGGAAAAAGCCCTTGATCAAGAGTTGATCTCCGGCACAAAAAACCCCGGGTGATGGAAACTACCGATCACCAAGCTCCAATAAATGAATGAACGTTTACAACTTCGGATAGTAACGAGCTAGGTACAAGGATCACTACTGTGAAACGTGTAAAAAATGTGTAAAAAGTGTATGAAATCTCTAAGTGTTTGAACGAGAGCTTGTATGAGCGTTTGTACGAGTGTGTGTAACTGCAAAAATGACCAAGTGTGTTCTACTAGCTCGTTACTCCCTTTTTAAAATAGAAATAACCACCTAAACTAACTATCCGATTTTCGTGCCAAGCCTCCACGTTCTCCATAACGTCTATTTTTGGTCAAGCACGTGCAGAATAGTTTAGGAATATTCTCCAGGAATGTCGCCTAGACTTGGTCAAGCTCAATATACCTGCGAGATGCTACAAAACATAAGTTAACAATCGTCAGTACGAGGATCCTTAAAGTGATCCATGATCCTGATCCTGAAATTCTTCTGAGGATCACCACCTGTCACAGAAGTAAGGATCACTAGTTAGGATAACGAATAAGGATCACTAATTGTTAGAAAATCCTCCCCTAACAAGAATTATTGTTTAATTTGAGTTGGTGATTGGTAGTTTCCATCACCCGAGGTTTTTTGTGCTGGAGATCATTCATTGATCAAGGGCTTTTTCCTCGTATAAATCTTTGTGTCTCCTGTGCAATTCATTTCATAGTGATCCTCATTGTTGTTTACCAATTCAAGCATCATACCCCGTAACAAAGAGTTTGGTTGCATTATCCTCGTCTGATTTTTGACCAAAACAGTTTGCATGGGTATGAAGTCTCCCAAATGAATCTCTGAACTTCTGGGTTCTGCACTTCTTAAGGATCCTTTATCCTGAAAGATGTAAGATCCTTGATACACCGAAGTTGGGGGGTCTCGGAGGATAATCCATGGATCCGTGAGCCTGAGATAAGAATCCTTGACCCTGAGACAAGGATCCTTGAACCTGAGATGAGGATCCTGGATACTAAGAGTAGGATCCCTGAACTGTCTGCATCCCCATGTATCCTCCTAAACTAGTAAAGGATCCTTGATGTTGGAAGGAGGATCCTTGAGGCTGAAGAGAGAATCCTGAAGGCTGAAAGTAGGATCCTTGAGCCTGAGTCATTGCCGATGATCCATAACGTATACCCAATGATCCACCCTGGTACTGGACATCTGATGTTGTAGAGTGTTGGGCGGTTGTGACTGGAGTGTCGAAATTCAGTGATCTCGGCATCAAAGGGGAGTGATCCTTCGTTGATCTCTTCAATTTCTTGATGTCGTCAATCTCTCGAAGGATCCTGTCATTAGTTCTGTCCTGCTGCTGCATGTAATCCCTCATCTACAAAATCAAAGAATAAAGATCACTGTTAGTAGGACTAGAAGAAACAGCAGTAGTTGGTTTTGAGAAAACGGGGGTTTGTATCTTCGTAGCATTCTCAGCATTCTTCTGGGATCCAGAAGAAACATGTGGCAAAGGTGGAATGCCCTGTGAAGAGGTGATCACCGGCATGGAGCTTGAAGTGTTCTTCACTTGAGAAGCCATGTAGTTGAAGGTAATGGACCGAAATGAATGAAATGAACAAAATTTTTAGAATTGAAGCACCAATTGCCCCATGGTGGGTGCCAAACTGTTTTGGTCAAAAATCACACAGGGATAATGCAACCAAATCTGATGTTGTGAGGTGTGATGCTTGATTAGATGAACAAATGTATAGACAATGAATGAATGAAATGAATGTTGGACACAAGGATTTATACGAGGAAAAATCCCTTGATCAATGTATGATCTCCGGCATAAAAAACCTCTGGTGATGGAAACTACCGATCACCAAGTATATTAAACAAACAACGTTTACAAATCGGGATGACAACAATCTTGGTACAAGGATCACTAGTGTGCAAAAAGTGTAGAATCGCCAATAACTTGCAGAGAGTTCTCGAGAGTAGTGTTTGTTGCTAATAATAATCTAATCAAGCTTGTTATCCCCTTTTAAAAATAGAAACTAGCTAGCTAACTAACAATCCGAAAAAGGTGCAAGTTCTCCCATGATCACCACAACGGTCGAAGAATGCACGTGCAGAATTAGAAGGCATATTCCCCTGGAATCTTGGTTAGACCAAGTCCCACTCGAATGCTCCTGCAAAACAAGTTCAAATATAATGGAAACAATTGTTAGTATTAGGATAATAATGAGGATCCTGGATCCTTATTCCTACAACGTCTTCTGAGGATCCTTAATTCAAACTGAACTGAGGATCCGTGATCCTGGCTGCACTTGAGGATCCGTGATCCATATGCTTAGAAATTCCATCCCTAGCAACTGGTATCTATTGTTATATTGTTATGCCCTTTGGACTAAGAAATGCAGGTGCTACATACCAAAGGCTAGTAAATATGATGTTTAAAGAATAGATTGGACACACAATGGAAGTCTTTATTGATGACATGGTGGTTAAGTCCAAAAGAGTTGAGGATCACCTTAAAGATTTGGAGGAAGCATTTGATATCCTTGATAGATACAACATGAAATTGAATCCCTTCCAAATGCCACTTTGGTGTAAAAGCTAGCAAGTTCTTAGGTTACATGGTGACAAAAGGAGGGATAGAGGCAAGTCCAGAAAAAATCAAGGCCATTGTGAACATCAAGTCTCCTGCCAATGCTAAGGATGTGCAAAGATTGACAGGGAGGATCGCAGCCTTGAACAGATTCATCTCAAAGTCATCAGAGAACTGCAAAGAATTCTATGACATCCTGAGAAAGAAAAAAAAAGTTTGAGTGGACTGAAAAGCATGAGAATTCCCTTAAGGCCCTTAAGGATTACCTATCCTCAGCTCCAGCTTTAATGAAACCAGAAAATGGAGAAACATTATCCTTATATCTAGCTTTTTACACTAAGGCAGTAAGTGTGGTCCTGGTTAAGGATCATGAAGGCTCTCAACATCCGGTTGTTAGGGGAGGATTTTCTAATCCTAAGGATCACGGGTCTTCAAGTGCTACCAGGATCATGGATCCTCAATTCTGTTTGAATTAAGGATCCTCGGTAGGTGTTGCAGGATCAGGATTCAGGATCCTTATTGTTATCCTTATACTAACAATTGTCTACCTTGTACGTAAGCTTGTTTTGCAGGAGCAAAGGAATGGACCAAGTCTCGCCGAAATTCCTGGAGCATATTCCCTTAATATTCCGCACGTGTTTGACCATTATGGACGTTATGGAGATCGTGGGGAACTTGCACGTATTGCGGATAGTTAGTTAGACTGGTTGTTTCTAATTTAAAATGGGGATAACAAGCTTGAGTAGAACACTTAGCTATTATTAGCAAATACACACACTCTCGTAACAACACTCGAACAGCTCTCGGCAATCTACTTGGCGATTTCATACATTTTTGCACATTGCACACTAGTGATCCTTGTAACAAGCTTGTTATCATCCCGAGTTGTAAACTTCTTTTGTTTAATCTTAGTTGGTGATCGGTAGTTTCCATCACCCGAGGTTTTTTGTGCCGGAGATCAACTCTTGATCAAGGGCTTTTTCCTCGTATAAATCTCTGTGTCATTTGTTCATTACATTTCTAAGTGATCCTTAATATTGTTCATTAATTCAAGCATCACACCTCACAACAAAAGATTTGGTTGCATTATCTTTGCTTGATTTTTTACCAAAATAGTTTAGCGCCCACCGTGGGGCGATTGGTGCTTCGTTCTTGAGAAATTCTTGTTTTTGTGATCATTTCGGTTCATTACAACCAAGCAGCTAGCTTTTTCAGTAAAGAGCACTTCAAGTTCAATGCCGGAAATGGGTTCTTCACAGGGCGTTCCTCCTTTGCCTCCACCACCTTTTGGATCCCAGAAGAATGCTGAAAATGCTGCGAAGAAACAAAGCCCAATTTTTTCAAAACCACCAACTTCTTCTGTTGTCACTAATCCTACTAATATAGATCTTTTTACTTTGATTTTGCAGATGAAAGATCGCATACAAGAGCAGGACAAAACCAATGAAAGGATCCTCCGGGAGATTGGTGATATCAAGAAACAGAAGAAATCAGTGGAGGATCACTCTCCTCTGATACCAAGATCATTGGATTTCGATACTCCAGCTGTAACCGCCTTGCAAAATGCAGCTCCGGACATCCAGTATCATAGTGGACCATTGGGAAGGTGTTATGGAATAGCAACTATGAGTCAGGCCTTAGGGTCTCACTTCCAGCCTCAAGGATCCTGTTTTCAGTCTTCAGGACCCTCCTTCCAGCATCAGGGATCCTTCATCAGCTCAGGAGGATATTTGGGAATGCACACAGTCCAAGGATCCTCCATGGTTCCAGGATCCTCTCAGGTCCAAGGATCCTCCATGGTTCCAGGATCCTCTCAGGTTCAAGGATCCTCTCAGCCCCAAGGATCCTTTCAGGTTCAAGGATCCTCTCAGCATCAAGGATCCAACATCTTTCAGGATCAAGGATTCTTAAGAAGTATGCAGCCTCCAAGTTCGGATGTTCATCAAGGAGACTTCATACCAATGCAGACCATTGCTTCCTCTGGTCCTTCAATCATACCAGAATCCCGTCAATATGGATTCACATCTGCAATTCCAAACTTGAATCCCATGGGTGGTAACACTTTTAATAATTCATATAACACTAACCATGGCTCTATGCAGGATACAGGTATCAATCAGGCTATGGCTAGGGAGTTACAGAAGCTTAAGGATATGATATCCAGCGTACCAGGAGTGGTTAAACCCATTCCTGAAATTGCAGATGGTAGCCATAGGATATCTCGCTTTGCACCACCTATTTGTGATGCTGAGATACCCAAAAGGTTCCAGATACCAACTATGAAGCTATATGATGGTTCAACAGATCCAGAGGAGCATGTAGCTCAATACAGAGAGAGGATGGAGATCAATCCAATTCCTGAGAGGCTAAAGGAAGCATGTCTATGCAAGGGTTTTGGATCCACACTCACAGGATCAGCTCTTAAATGGCTGCTAAGTCTTCCCCCTTACTCTATTACTTCATTTGCTAATCTAGTTAACCTGTTTAATAGTCAATTCTCTTGTAGTAGAAAATTTGAACGATTAATTAGTGACCTATATGTTTTGGTCAAAAATCAAGCAAAGATAATGCAACCAAACTTTCTGTTGTGAGGTGTGATGCTTGAATCAATGAACAATATTAAGGATCACTCAGAAATGTAATGAATAAGTGACACAATGATTTATACGAGGAAAAAGCCCTTGATCAAGAGTTGATCTCCGACATAAAAAACCTCGGGTGATGGAAACTACCGATCACCAACTCAGATTAAACAGAAAATGTATTACAACTTTGGATGATAGCGAGCTTGTTACAAGGATCACTAGAGTGTAATGTGCAAAAAATGTATAATCGCCGAGCAAACTGTCGAGAGTTGATGAGAGCAGTTACGAGTGTGTGTGTGTGTGTGTTTAGCCAAAAATAGCCAAGTGTTCTAATTTAGCTCGCTGTCCCCTTTTAAATTTGGAAAATATCTAAGCTAACTAATTATCCGCATTTCGTGCAAGTCTTCCACGACCTCCATAACGTCCATATTAGTCAAGCACGTGCGGAATAAAAAGGGAATATGCTCCAGGAATATCGCCAAGACCAAGTCCAAGCACGTACTCCTGCAAAACAACTTCATATTCAAAGCAGACAATTGTTAGTGTAAGGATCACTATGATGATCCTGGATCCTGATCCTACAATACTCTCTGAGGATCACTAATTCAAACAGAATTGAGGATCCCTAAGCCCAACAATAAATGAGGATCACTGATATTTGGAAAATCATCCCCTAACAATTGCCCCCAAAATATAAGGAGTAAAGTGTAAATAAACGAGTTATATTTTCTCGTTCTTATCCGTAACAAACCAACAGATATATAGCCGTTACATTCTGACTAGCCGTTGCCAATCTGACGTCATTGAAGTGACTATCCTGCAAAATCATGATTATAAATTGAAGTTAGAGATAAGGGTTATGAAGCATTTAAATTCGTACGTTTCATCCTTTAAATCCTCATTCGAAGATCTGATCAGGTACTTCTCTTTCCTTTCTCTCTTCATATTCTCATTCTGTTTCTTCTTCTTTACCACCACCATGACCAAGATGATGCTAAGGTCTTCACCGGCTAAGGATCACAAAAAAGCACAGTCCCTTGAAGAGCCAAAGGATCATCGAAGACTCTGCGAAGGAACGATGCTGCTTTACTGATCCGCAGATAGACAGGATTCGCCATTGTTTTCTGGCGAACACCGTTTTCAAAGCTTTTGACCCCACCGTCCTAAGCGACTTTGTTTCTGAAACCTGGGTAGCTTTTCCGGTCACCCCATTTACGATAGGATACTCGTATCCTTTTCCTGATTTCACCCAATCTTTCTTCTCTCTCACCGGCAATTCCTACATCCAAGCGATGCCAATGATGTGGAGGATCTTGTATACCCTTGAAAGAATCATTGAGCATGAAGGTATTGATCTGGGAATATCGGAGTTAGCAGAAATGTATGACCTTGTGAGCCATGGATCTCATCGATATCTATTCAAACACAAACCCGGTGAAGAACACCCCATCTTCAAAATCACTAAGAATGACACCAACTGGAAAAGGCGATTCTTCTTTGTCAGAAGGGATTCCATCCCTGATGGGAAGGATCTGCCAAGAAAGTGGGTCATCCACGGTAGGATAGAGGACCCTTAGAAGGATCACAGGATAACCTTGTTTCTGCTGAGGATCACTAACATCCTTTTGTTTCTTTTGTGCAGCTGTCTCTGTTTCGCATATTATTCCATCACCTGCCACCAAGGAGAGGCTCGCTGCTTTCTAAAAACTTGATCCTGCAATAAGATCATTTCAAGCAAATACCCGGGATTCTCAAGAAGTATCCTCAGGCTCTGTTACGATGTCAAGTAAGTATCCCATTTTGTGCATAACTAAATGTTTAAATTAAAATGAAATAAGGATACTTATCTGTTTTGGATGTGTAGGTGCTGGAAAATCATCGAAGTCTGTTACTCGTTTCAGTGTCACTGACCTCGATGCTATCCGATCCGCAAAGAAGAAGCTTGCTGCTAGTCCATCCGTCACGGTCCCCAAGGCAACCACTTCTAAGGGAAGGGGCGGAAAGAAAAGGAAGACTGCTGATACCCTTGAAGGTCTGCCTCTGATCTAGCATTAGTTCGAGGAATACGTTGCTGAGGTGAGAATAACTGATCCTTAAATGTGATTCTTGTACATGATCCTTCCATACTGAGGGTAAGGGGTCCTGAATTGTATCCTTTCTTTTGCAGAAATTTGCTGAAATCCAAGATTACGTAGGGAGTCTTGAAGAGGTTGAGCTAAAGTGTTTGGACCTCCAAAAGATCATGCTAGCCAAGGATCAGAAGATTGCCTCCCTCGAAAACGATGTCAATCTGGTGAAGAGGGAACTTGTCCTGGCTCATATCACTGCTGATCAGGAGAAGTCTGAAATCACAAATGATGCTAAAGTCTCCGCTACCATTGCTATGTACAAAACCAAGTTGCAAATGGCCCAAGAAGCTCAGGATCCTAACTTTGACAAGAGAAACTGGGACATAGAGGGCTGGAAGGCTAGGTTGGCTGAGCTGGATGACGAAGAAGAGGCTGGTGAAGTCTTAGCAATCGAGGCTGGCAGCAGTGGGGTTAAGGATCATGTGGGTGATGCCGGAGCTGGAGGAGTTGGTGAAGGTGATGCAGCAAAGGTGTAATCTGCAGGAATGGGCGATGATGGACATTTCTAGACGCGGCCGGAGCCCATTTTTTAGGACTTGGTAGTAGTTTTATTTTGGTTATGGTATTTTGAAACAATGTTGGGTTGTACTCTGAACAGTAATTTTTAGGATTATGGATCAAGGATCCTAAGACAATAGGTAGGATAATAGGTGGTGGAGGGATCCTCTGTTTGGGGGATGAAGCCACTTGTTATCCTGTCATCTTTTATTTCCTGCACTACAAAGACCTATGAACAATGGACACCCTTTATCTACCCTAGCGGACGGGCCACGTATTGCTGGTAGATGCTTGGGGCAGGTAATTTTGACAACCTTGAAGGGTTAACGTTTATGAATAAAAATAACTTTAACTTTTTGGTTATTCCCCGTGTTGTTATTCTTGTGAATTCCTTAATTTTCAACTATTGTTATGTACTTTGTTTGAATTTGTAAATAAAAGATAAAGATTTAGTAAATCTTGTTTAAAAGTTTTAGGATATGATCGAGGATCAAACATCCTATAGTCAATAAATTCAGAAAAGTTATGTAACTTAAGGATCACTAGTTCTGTTGTCAAAGGATAAGGGTTACATAGACGAATAATGAATAAAATCAAAGTAATTATGGATCATACCTGAGAATCCAAGTTAGGATCCTAACCCCTTAACACTCATAATCAGGATAACCAAAAGACAAACATTAGTAGAAGGTAAGGATCAAGGATCCTTGGTCGTTTAGCTTCAAAAACCTGAAATAGGATACAACTTGGGACTAAGCCAATATAAGATAAAAGTTAGTAATTGGGGACAAGCCCAACAATTCTGGGGACAAGCCCAATATACTGGGGACAAGCCCAAAGGATAACTGGGGACAAGCCCAAGGATAACTGGGGACATGCCCAAGGATAACTGGGGACAAGCCCGAGGATAACTGGGGACAAGCCCAAGGATCGCTAGGGACAAGCCCGAAGATAACTGGGGACAAGCCCAAGGATCGTGTGTAAACTGGAGTATGGCCCTTACTGGCGACTATCCAAACTTAGTGACATGAAAATGCCAAAACCTTAGCTAACGTGAAAACGTTAGAAACCTTAGGAACGGATGTATGGTACATCTACCATTATACGTAGGATCCTGAATACAGCCAGTACAATGAAATTGTCAGTCCCTAAAGCGGGTACTGGTCGCATTGCCTTGAACTGCACCAGGATCATCGTGCGCTACTGGCGAAACTGGGGACAGGCCCAAACTGGGGTCAAGCCCAAATAACTGGATACTTCTGTGGATACTCAATCCTTTGTTAAGGATACCTGAACCTTCAAAACTCAGAATCAAGTGAAAGGAGGATAAAGGATGAAAGATCCTTATCCTTATATAAGATATTTAAAGAATGAAATAGATTGAGATTAGAATTTTACCAAAATGAGGATCTTCTGTCTTGTAAGGATCCTTCAAGGATACTTGTTAGCTAAGGATCATGGATCCTTATTACATGAAATATTTCTTCAAGTGGACAGCATTCCAAGCTCTTGGTAGCAAATCACCTTCCATTGTTAGCAATCGATATGCCCCCTTTCCTGCTTCGGCTTCAATCAAATAGGGGCCTTCCCACTTTGGTGCTAACTTCCCATCAGCAGGATTGGTAGTATTCTGAAATGCTTTCCTTAACACCATATCACCAACTTGGAATTTCCTGATCCTGACATTCTTGTTGTAGGCTCCAGCCATCCTTTGTTGATAACTGGCCATCCTTATCCTTGCCAAATCCCTGAGTTCTTTTATAGTATCCAAATCTTGAACCAAGTTTTCAACATTTTCTTCAGGATCACGAATGCTTGTTCTTGCAGTAGGAACCACCATCTCTGTAGGGATCCCTGATTCTGCCCCAAATACCAAAGAAAGTGGAGTTTGGCCAGTGGCATTCTTGGGAGTTGTCCTATCAGCCCATAGTACATAAGTTAGTTCTTCTTCCCACTTTCCTTTCTTGGATCCAAGCTTCTTCTTTAAATTGTTGATGATGATCTTGTTGGATGATTATGCCTGACCATTAGCTTGTGGGTGGACTGGTGTTGATGTCATCATCTTAATCCCCCAGCTGTCACAAAAGTTAGTAGTTCTATTCCCAATAAATTGGGATCCATTATCACAAACAATTTCAGAAGGGATACCAAATCTAGTAATAATATTTCTTTTAATAAAGGATATCACTTCCTTTTCTCTGACTTGAGCAAAGGCTTCAGCCTCTATCCACTTGGAGAAGTAATCAGTCATAGCAAGCATGAATACTTTTCCACCAGGTGCCTTAGGAAGCTTACCAACTATATCCATTCCCCATCTCATAAATGGCCAAGAAGAGGATATAGGATGCAAAAGTTCTACTGGTTGGTGAAGGATATTACTATGTCTCTAACAAGGATCACACTTCTTGGCATACTCCACAGCATCCTTCTTCATAGTAGTCCAATAGTATCCTGTCCTCAGGATCCTTGAGAATAATTCCCTGCCCCCAGTGTGGTTTCCACAATCTCCTTCATGGAAATCCTTTAGGACTTCTTGGATTTCAGGATCCTCAATACACCTTAGATATGGTCCTGCAAGAGATCGTTTATACAACATATTATTCAATATTGTAAATTGAGATACCTTGATTTTGAAAGCCCTGGGGTTTTCTCCTGTAGGAATCTCTCCATGTTGTATGTATCTCATGATTGGAAGGATCCATGATCCTGAATGAGATTGAGTATCATCACTAGGGATGATTGCAGAATCCTCTCCTATCTCCATGGCTACATGATCCTCGATAGCAGGGGTCAGGATGTGGATAATAGGGATCCTGATATCCTCTGGGATCTTCAAGGATGATCCTAGATTGGCTAATGCATCAGCCTCTGCATTCTCTTCCCTTGGTACCTGTGTCAAACTAAAGGAAACAAAAGAGAGTGCCAATTCTTTGACTATCTCTAAGTATTTGATTAGTCTTTCACCTTTAACAGCATAGGATCCATTAAAGTGATTAGTAATTAACAACGAATCTACATGTACCTCAAGATACCTGATCCTCATATGCTTATCAATTTGCAAACCAGCTATCAAGGCTTCATACTCAGCCTCATTGTTGGTAGTTTGAAATTCACAAGCTATGGAGTGGGGTATTATGTCCCCCTGTGGCGATTTTAGTAGTATTCCAAGTCCTGTTCCTTTGACATTAGAGGCTCCATCAGTGAAGAGTATCCAAGGATCCTTAGTTTCTTCTAGCTGTTGGACTTCTAACTCAGCTTCCTTTTGCAAGTCACTACTAAAATCTGCCACAAAGTCAGCTAAGGCTTGGGATTTGATGGCAATCCTTGGTTCATATCTTATATCATATGCACTAAGCTTCACTGCCCACTTAGCCATCCTTCCTGACATTTCAGATTTCCTGAGAACATTCTTAATTGGAAAATTAGTTTTAACAATAATGGCATGAGTTTCAAAATAATGTCTTAATTTTGTAGATGCCATAATTAGTGCAAGGATAAGTTTTTCTAAATGTAAATACCTGGATTCAGCATCAAGCAAACTCTTACTTACATAATAGACAGGATGTTGTGTACCTCCATGATCCTTAACAAGGACCGCACTTACTGCTTTAGAAGATACCGCTAAATACAAGGATAATATATCCCCTTTCTCTGGTTTCATCAAGGCAGGAGTTGAGGATAGGTAATCCTTAAGAGCTTTGAGAGCATTTTCGTGCTTTTCAGTCCACTCAAATTTCTTGTTCTTCCTCAAAATGTCATAGAATTCCTTGCATTTTTCTGAGGATTTGGATATGAACCTGTTCAAGGCTGCAATCCTGCCTGTCAATCTTTGCACATCCTTGGCATTGGCAGGAGATTTGATATTCACAATCGCCTTGATTTGCTCTGGACTTGCTTCAATGCCTCTTTTTGTCACCATATAACCTAGGAATTTACCAGCTTTAACACCAAAGTGACACTTGGAAGGATTTAGTTTCATATTAAATTTATCAAGTATATTGAATGCTTCCTCTAGGTCTCTAAGGTGATCCTCATCTTTCTTGGAGTTAACCACCATGTCATCTATATAAATCTCCATAGTGTGTCCAATTTGTTCCTTGAACATCATATCGACTAGCCTTTGATAAGTAGCACCTGCATTCCTTAGTCCAAATGGCATAGCAATATAACAATATATATACTAGTTGAGGTCATAAAGGCTGTATCCTCTTGATAAGATGGTTCCATCTGAATTTGTTGAAATCCAGATGAAGCATCCATAAAAGTCAACAACTCATGACCCACGGTAGCATCCACCATGGAGTCAATGTGGGGTAATGGGAAAGGATCCTTGGGACATGCCTTGTTTAAATCAGTAAAATCGACACATGCCCTCCACTTTCCATTTTTCTTTTGAACAACAACCACATTGGCTAACCATCTTGGATACTTAACCTCTCTTATCATACCTGCCCGAAGTAGTTTATCTACCTCCTCCTGGATAATAGCATTCCTTTCAGGTGCAAACTTCCTTCTTTTTTGATGAATTGGCTTGAATGACCTGTCAATGCCGAGTTTATGAGTAATTATATCTTTAGATATACCTGTCATGTCTTCATGCTTCCAGGAAAAGGTAGTTTTCCTTCTTTTAAGGAAGGATACTAGATCATGTTCAATGTTGTTAAGGATCCCTGATCCTATGAAGACTATTGATTCAGGATCATGAGGATCCATAAGGATTTCCTTCACATCCTGTTCTCTTGCCTCCAAGACATCTCTTGGAGAATGCTTTAATTGCTATTGCTCCCTTGGTTTCGAGGGTGGTTTCATTGATGATGTGTAGCAATTCTTAGCTTCTTGCTGGTCACTTTCAATTTTCACCACCCCCCATGGACTAGGAAGCTTCACGCACTGATGATAAGTAGATGGGACTGCCTTCATGTCATGTATCCATGGCCTGCCAAGGATAACATTACAACAAGATAAGCTATCTATAACACAAAACTTTTGATAAGAATGGAGTCCTTCAATATAGATAGGGAGTTCGATGTCCCCCAATGTATTTTTGGTTTCCCCGCTAAATCCCACAAGTACTGAGGATCTTGGGACAATGTCTGATTCAGGAATGTTCATCTTCTTGAGGACATCAAGCTGAATGATATTCACTGAGCTTCCTCCATCTATAAGGATCCTGCGAACAAAATGATTAGAAATAAACAGGGTAATAACAAGACCATCATGATAAGGATCCTGAACATCAAGACGATCATCCTCATCAAAAGTTATGATCTTATCCTTGGTGACAGTGGAGGTCCGGATGGGTCTGTCTCCATTATCCATCTTGGTTTCCTTGGCATGTCTTTTGGCTGCTGAAAAGGAAGTACCACAAATGTCTGATCCACCGGATATGAAGTTTATAACTTGTGCATCTGCTGGAGGAGCAGGAGCCTTTTCCGGGATCCTTTCAGGATCCTGGATCCTTGACTTCTTTCGTCCCAAAAGCTACTTCAAGTGCCCCTTGCTTAACAAGTAACCAATTTCTTTTCTAAGTGCAATACACTCTTCAGTGAGATGTCTGAAATCTTCATGATATGCACACCATTTGGATTTGTCTTTCGTAGCAGCTGGTTTATCACTTTTCCTTGGCCACCTAGCTTTCTCACCTAGATTTTGCATTGCAAGAATTAGCTTATTGTTATCAACAGAAAAACAGTATTCAGAAATTGGAGGATAATCCTCATCATCCTCTTCTTGCTCTACTGCATGCACATTCTGGTTGTCAGACTTGTTGTAGGACTTGAACTTGTTATTCTTGGTAGGGGAAGATTTCCAAATGATCAGTGATCCTCAATTACTGTTGGGTTTCGTGATCCTCACTTCTGTTAGAATTGGTGATCCTCAGAAGTGTTGCAGGATCAGGATCATGGATCATCTTAAGGATCCTTATACTAACGATTGTCTACTTTGAATATGATGTTGTTTTGCAGGAGTACCAGCTTGGACTTGGTTTTGGCGATATTCCTGGAGCATATTCCATGACTTATTCTGCACGTGCTTACCTGAAGTGGACATTATGGAGTTCGTGGGGGACTTGCATGAATTGTTGAATGTTTGTTAGCTTAGATATTTTCCATTTTTAAAAGGGGTAGCGAGCTAAATAGAAAACACTTGGCTATTTTTGGCTACACACACACTAACAACTGCTCTCACCAGCTCTCGGCAATTCGCTTAGCAATTTCATACACTTTTCATACGCCTTTTGCACGTTACACTGTAGTGATCCTTGTAATTAGCTCGCTATCATCCGAAGTTGTAACACATTTCTTGTTTAATTTGAGTTGGTGATCGGTAGTTTCCATCACCCGAGGTTTTTTATGCCGGAGATCATTCATTGATCAAGGGCTTTTTCCTCGTATAAATCTTTGTGTCACTTGTTCATTACATTTCTGAGTGATCCTTAGTGTTGTTCATTGATTCAAGCATCATACCTCACAACAGAAAGTTTGGTTGCATTATCATTGCTTGATTTTTGACCAAAACAGTTTGGCGCCCACCGTGGGGCAATTGGTGCTTCATTCCTAAGAAGATTCGTATTTTCGTGATCATTTCGGTTAATAACAACCAGGCAGATGGCTTCCTCAGTGAAGAACACCTCAAACTTGATGCCGTCATTCAGTTCTTCGCAAGGCGTTCCTCCTTTGCCTCCACCACCTTCTGGATCCCAGAAGAATGCTGAGAATGCTGCGAAGAAACCAACCCCCATTTTCACAAAACCACCAACTTCTTCTGTTTCAACTAATCCTACTACTAATGATCTTTATGCTCTGATTTTGCAGATGAGGAATCATGCACAAGAGCAGGACAAAACCAACGAAAGGATCCTCCGGGAGATTGATGAGATCAAGAAACAGAAGAAATCAGTGGAGGATCACTCCCCTCTGATGCCAAGGTCGCTGAACTTCGACACTCCAGTTATAACTTCCCAACACTTAGCAGTTCCGGACGTGCAATACTTGAGTGAATTACTAGGAAGGCGTTATGGAACAGCAACTATGAGTCAGGCATTTGGCTCTCACTTCCAGCCTCAAGGATCCTCTTCTCAACCATCAGGATCCTCTTCTCAGCATCAGGGATACTTCACGTCAGGAGGATATTTGGGAACACATGCAGTTCAAGGATCCTCCCAGGTCCAAGGATCCTCCCTTGTCCAAGGATCCTCCCAGGTCCAAGAATCCTCCCAGGTCCAAGGATCCTTCCCAGTCCAAGGATCCTCCCTTGTCCAAGGATCCTCCCAGGTCCAAGGATCCTCCCAGGTCCAAGGATCCTCCCAGGTCCAAGGATCCTTCCCGGTCCAAGGATCCTCCCTTGTCCCAGGATCCTCTCTGGTTCCAGGATCCTTTCAGGTTCAAGGATCATCTCAACTTCAAGGATCCAACATCCTTCATGATCAAGGATTCTTGAGAAGTATGCAGCCTCAGAGCTCGGACGTTCATCAAGGAGACTTCATACCAATTGTTTTGGTCAGAAAATCTGATGAGGATATTGCAACCAAACTCTTTGTTTAGGGGAATGATGCTTTAAATATGTAACAGCGATGAGGATCACTTCAATGTAAAATGCACAAACAACACAAGGATTTATACGGGGAAAAAGCCCTTGATCAAGAGTTGATCTCCGGCACAAAAAACCCCGGGTGATGGAAACTACCGATCACCAAGCTAAAATAAATGGTTAAATGTTTACAACTTCGGATAGTAACGAGCTAGGTACAAGGATCACTACGGTGAAATGTGTGAAAAGTGTATGAAATTGCTAAGTAATTGAACGAGAGCTTGTATGAGCGTTTGTACGAGTGTGTGTAACTGAAAAATGGCTAAGTGTGTTCTACTAGCTCGTTACTCCATTTTAAAATAGAAATAACCACCTAAACTAACTATCCGACTTTCGTGCCAAGCCTCCACGTTCTCCATAACGTCTACTTTCGGTCAGGCACGTGCAGAATAATTCAGGAATATTCTCCAGGAATGTCGCTTAGACTTGGTCAAGCTCAATATATCTGCGAAATGCTACAAAACATAAGTAAACAATCGTCAGTACGAGGATCCTTAAAGTGATCCATGATCCTGATCCTGAAGCTCTTCTGAGGATCACCACCTGTCACAGAAGTAAGGATCACTAGTTAGGATAACGAATAAGGATCACTAATTGTTAGAAAATCCTCCCCTAACAATTGCCCCCAAAATATAAGGAGTGAAATTGTAAAAATAGCGAGTTATGTTTTCTTGATCTTATCCGTAACAAACTAACGGATATATAGCCGTTAAAATAGAACTAGCCGTTGCGATGATGATGTCACGGAAGTGACAATCCTGCAGAATCATAATTATAAATAGAGATATAGATAGGATCATCATGCATTCAAATTCGAAAGAAACTCCCTTTAAATTCTCAGTCGACGAGCTACCAGGTAATTCTTTCTCCTCTTTCTCCCTTCTTACTCTGTTTCTCTACCTTTATCTTCGTCAGTACGAAAATGTTGCTTCGAAGTTCACCGGGCAAGGATCACCCAAAGAACAGTCCTCCGAAAAGCCAGGGGATCATTGAAGATTCCATTAAAGAACGCTGCTGCTTCAATGATGCTCAGATAGATAGGATTCGCTATTGTTTTCCGGCGAACACCGAATTCAGGCCTTTTGACCCCAATGCCTTGAGCGATCATATCTCCGATAAGTGGGTTGCTTTCCCCGTCACTCCTTTCACCATAGGCTATACATATCCTTTTCCAGCCTTCACCCAATCTTTCTTTTCCCTAACCGGCATCTCTTATATCCAAGCCATGCCGATAATTTGGAGGGTTTTGCACACCCTTGAAAGGATCATCGATCAAGAGGGAATAGATCTAGGAATGGCAGAGCTGGGAGAACTGTATGATCTTACCACCTTTGGCTCTCACCGTTATTTGTTCAAACGTAAACCTGGTGAAGAACACCCGATCTTCAAAGCCACCAAGAATGATGCTAATTGGAAACGGCGCTTCTTTTTTATCAAGAGAGATTCCATCCAGGATGGAAAGGATCTTCCTAAAAAATGGGCTACCCATGGTAGGATGGAGGATCCTGAGAAGGATCACCAGGAACTTCCTTTTGATGTAAGGATAACTGATATTTTTGCTTTCTTCTTATGCAGCTATCACCGTTTCATACCTCAAACTGTCCCCTGCTGCTAAGGAAAGGCTCCTTGCTTTTAAGAGACTTGATCCTGAGACAAGAACTTTCAAGACAACAACCCAAGATTCACAGGAGGTATCCTCAGGCTCTGTCACAATGTCAAGTAAGTATCCTTGTTTAAAATTTAAATATATAGTGAAATATGAACTAGGAAAAGATACTTATCTTGCTTTAATTGTGTAGGTGCTGGAAAATCTGCCAAGCCTGTATCCCAATTCAACACTGCTGACCTTGATGTCGTACGACCCAGAAGGAAGAGATCCACCAGCAGTCCCAGCATTTCCATTCCAAAGGCACCCACTAAAGGAAAGGGTGTCAAGAAGAGGAAAACTTCTGATGCCGAGGATCTTCAGGGTCTACCACTGATCCGCCACCAGTTCCTTGAGTACTTCAATGATGTAAGGATCCTTTATTCTGCCTATGTATCCTACTCGTATGAGGATCACTTGGTCTTGAATTGCTTTTATCCTTTTCTTTTACAGAAATTTGCTGAGATTGAGGACTATGTGGGCCACGTTGAGGATCAAGATAAAAAGATTGCCGACCTCCAACAAGTTGCCGTGCTCAAGGATCTTGCACTTGCTGATGCTCGGAAGGAACTCCTAGATGAGAAGACCAAGACAGCCAAACTTCTGATCCACCTTGACTATGAAAAGCATGAACTTATGGAAAATGCTAAGGTCTCTGCCGCCATTACGATGTACCAGACAAAATTGAAGATGGCCCAGGAAGCTCAAGATCCTAGCTTTGATAAAAACAGCTGGGATATTGAGGGTTGGAAGGAAAGGTTGGCTGATCTTGAGGATGAGGAAGAGGAGGCTACTGAAGTCTTGGCGATTGAAGCAAGTGGCAGTGGGAAGGATCAGGTGAAGGATACCGCAGCTGGAGGAGAAGAGGATGCAGCAAAGGTGTAGGCTGCACAATTGGGCGATGATGGATATATGTGCCAAGGCCGGAGCCCAATTTTTTAGTTTGATGGTTGTGATGTTTAAAACAATTTCATGGTTTGTACTTTGAACAATAGGTTTTAGGATTAAGGATCATGTATGATCCTTTGGACAATAGGCAGGATTGCAATTGGTGGAGGGATCCTCTGTTTGGGGGATGAAGCCATTGTGATCCTGCCGCCTTTATATTCCTGCACTACTTTTGAACTCGTTATCATGGACACCCTTTACCTACCCCAGCGGACGGGCCACGTTTTGCTGGTAGAAGCTCGGGTAGGTAATTTTGACAACCTTTAAAGGGTTAGCCTTATGTTAATAAATAAAAACTTAACCTTTTGTCGCTTATCTTGCGTTGCTATCCTTTTTAGTATGTTACTTTCCAACTGTTGTAATATTCATTCTGTTTATACTTATCAAGCCTTGAAAAATTAGAAAAGATATCCAAAAAATTTAGGAAATGAACAAGGATCACATATCCCATAACCGATAGGTTTTAAAAAGTGATATGATTTAAGAAATACAAGTTCAGTTGTCAAGTATAAGGGTTATTTAGAAGAATAATAAATAAAATCAAAAGAGTTAAGGATCATACCTGAGGATCCACGTTAGAATCCTAATCTTAATAAGGATAACTATAAGATAAACCTTAGAATGAAATAAGGATCAAGGATCCCTAACTGCCTATCTTCAAGGGCCTGAAATAGAGCATAACTTGGGACTAAGCCAATATAAGAAAAGAGTTAGCAACTGGGGACAAGCCCAAGGATAACTGGGGACAAGCCCAAGGATAACTGGGGACAAGCCCAAGGATCGTGTGTAAACTGGAGTATGGCCCTAACTGGCGACTATCCAAACTTAGTGACATGAAGATGCCAAAACCTTAGCTAACGTGAAAACGTTAGAAACCTTAGCTAACGTGAAAACGTTAGAAACCTTATGAACGGATGTATGGTACGTCTACCATTATACGTAGGATCCTAAGCATAGCCAGAACAACGGAATTATCAGCCCCTAGAACGAGTACTGGTCCCAAAGCCTTGAACTATACCAGGATCATCGTGCGCTACAGGCGGAATCTGGGGACAAGCCCATATAACTGGGGTTTAACCCAAAGGACGAATTGCTTCTGTGGATAACCAACGTTGTGCTAAAGATACCTGAACTTTCAAAACTTGAGCTCACGTGAGAGATGGATAAAGGATACATGATCCTTATCCTTATAAGAGAAAATAATAAAAATGAAATAGCTTAAGTTTAGGATATTACCTAAGTAAGGATCACCGATCCTCTGAGGATCCTTTAAGGATATCCCTATCGTGAGGATCACCTATGCCATAAGGATCCTGCTTACATGAAATATTTCTTCAAGTGGACAGCATTCCAAGCTCTTGGTAGCAATTCACCTTCCATGGTTAGCAATCTATATGCCCCCTTTCCTGCTTCCGCTTCAATCAAATAAGGGCCTTCCCATTTTGGACCCAATTTTCCATCAGCAGGATTGGTGGTATTCTGAAATGCTTTCCTTAACACCATATCTCCAACTTGAAACCTCCTGATCCTGACGTTTTTGTTGTAAGCACCAGCCATTCTTTGTTGATAACTGGCCATCCTTATCCTAGCCATATCCCTGATTTCTTCAATAGTATCCAGGTCTTGAGCCAAGTTTTCATCATTTTCCTCAGGATCACGGGTACTTGTTCTAGCAGTAGGAACCACCATTTCTGTTGGGATCATCGATTCTGCCCCAAACACCAAAGAGAATGGTGTTTGACCAGTAGCATTCTTAGGGGTTGTCCTGTCAGCCCAGAGCACATAGGGTAGTTCTTCTGCCCATTTCCCTTTCTTGGATCCAAGCTTTTTCTTCAAATTGTTGATGATGATCTTATTGGATGATTCTGCCTGGCCATTAGCTTGTGGGTGGACTGGTGTTGAAGTTATCATCTTAATCCCCCATCTGTCACAAAAGTTAGTGGTTCTGCCCCCAATAAATTGGGAACCATTATCACATATAATCTCGGAAGGAATTCCAAATCTAGTTATAATATTTCTTTTAATGAAGGATATAACTTCCTTTTCTCTGACTTGGGCAAAAGCTTCAGCTTCTATCCACTTGGAGAAGTAATCAGTCATAGCTAACATGAATACTTTCCCACCAGGTGCCTTAGGGAGCTTTCCAACTATATCCATACCCCATCTCATAAATGGCCAAGAGGAGGATATAGGATGCAATAATTCAGCTGGTTGATGAAGGATATTGTTGTGTCTCTGGCAAGGATCACATCTTCTGGCAAACTCCATAGCATCTTTCTTCATGGTTGGCCAGTAGTATCCTGTCCTCAGGATCCTTGAAAATAAAGCCCTGCCCCCAGTGTGGTTTCCACAATCTCCTTCATGGAAGTCTTTTAAAACTTCTTGAACTTCAGGATCCTCAATGCATCTCAAGTATGGTCCTGCAAGAGATCGTTTATACAACATATTATTCATAATTGTGAATTGAGATACCTTAGATTTGAAAGCCCTAGGGTTTTCTCCTGTAGGAATCTCTCCATGTTGTAAGTATCTCATAATTGGTGAAATCCATGATCCTGATTCTGAGTAGGATTGAGTATCCTCACTGGGGATAACTGCAGAATCATTTCCTATCTCCATAGTCTGGTGATCCTCGATAGCCGGGGTCAAGATATGGATAATAGGAATCCTAATATCCTCTGGAATCTTCAAAGATGATCCTAAGTTAGCCAATGCATCAGCTTCTGTATTTTCTTCCCTTGGTACCTGTGACAAACTAAAGGAAACAAAAGAGAGTGCCAAACTTTTGACTATCTCCAAATATTTGGTTAGCTTTTCACCTTTAACAGCATAGGATCCGTTAAAGTGGTTTGTAATTAACAAAGAATCTACATGTACCTCAAGATACCTGATTCCCATATGCTTAGCGATTTGCAAACCAGCAATTAGGGCTTCATATTCAGCCTCATTGTTAGTGGTTTGGAACTCACAAGCTATAGAATGGGGTATTATGTCCCCCTGTGGCGATTTTAGTAGTATTCCAAGCCCTGTGCCTTTGACATTTGAGGATCCATCAGTATGAAGTATCCAAGGATCCTTGGTCTCTTCTAGCTGCTGGACTTCTAACTCAGCTTCTTCTTGTAAATCACTACTGAAATCAGCCACAAAGTCAGCTAATGCTTGGGATTTGATGGCTGTCCTAGGCTCATATCTTATATCATATGCACTCAGCTTCACTGCCCACTTAGCCATCCTTCCTGACATCTCTGGTTTCCTGAGGACATTCTTAATTGGGAAATTAGTTTTAACAATGATAATATGAGTTTCAAAATAATGTCTTAACTTTGTAGATGCCATAATTAATGCAAGAATAAGTTTTTCAAGGTGTGAATACCTGGATTCGGCATCAAGTAAACTTTTACTTACATAATAGACAGGATGTTGTGTACCTTCATGATCCTTAACAAGGACCGCACTTACTGCTTTTGAGGATACTGCAAGATACAAGGATAACACATCGCCTTTCTCTGGTTTCATCAAGGATGGGGCTGAGGATAAGTAATCTTTGAGGGCTCTCAAAGCATTTTCATGCTTCTCAGTCCACTCAAATTTCTTGTTCTTCCTTAGGATATCATAGAATTCTTTGCACTTCTCCGAGGATTTGGATATAAATCTGTTCAAAGCTGCTATCCTGCCTGTTAGCCTTTGAACATCCTTAGCATTGGCCGGAGATTTGATGTTTACTATTGCTTTAATTTGTTCCGGGCTAGCTTCAATGCCTCTCTTAGTCACCATGTATCCTAAGAATTTACCTGCTTTAACACCAAAATGACATTTTGAAGGATTAAGCTTCATATTATATTTGTCAAGGATATCAAATGCTTCCTCCAAATCCTTTAGGTGATCCTCAGCTCTTATGGATTTTACCACCATATCATCTATATAAACCTCCATAGTTTGTCCGATCTGATCCTTGAACATCATATTCACCAGCCTTTGGTACGTTGCACCTGCATTTCTCAATCCGAACGGCATAGCAATATAGCAATATATACCAGTTGGAGTCATGAAGGCTGTATCCTCTTGGTCGGATGGTTCCATTTGGATTTGTTGAAATCCAAATGAAGCATCCATAAAAGTTAACAGTTCATGACCCGCAGTTGCATCCACCATGGAGTCAATGTGGGGTAAAGGGAAAGGATCCTTGGGACATGCCTTATTTAAGTCTGTAAAATCGACACATACCCTCCACTTTCCGTTTTTCTTTTGAACAACAACCACATTGGCCAGCCATTTTGGATACTTGACCTCTCTAATCATACCTGCCCGGAGCAATTTCTCTACCTCTTCCTGGATAATGGCATTCCTTTCTGGTGCAAACTTCCTTCTCCTTTGATGGATTGGTTTGAAGGATCTGTCGATGCCGAGCTTGTGAGTGATAACATCTTTAGATATGCCAGTCATATCTTCGTGTTTCCATGCAAAGGTAGTCTTTCTCCTTTTGAGGAAGGATATGAGGTCTTCTTTCATTTCGCCAAGGATCCCTGATCCGATATAGATTTTGGATTCAGGATCATCAGGATCCATGAGGATTTCTACCACATCCTGCTCTCTGGCCTCCAAGACATTCCTTGGAGGATACCTTGATTGCTATTGTTCCCTTGACTTCGAGGCTGGTTTCATCGATGAAGTGTAGCAATTCTTAGCCTCCTGCTGATCACTATCAATCTTTACTATTCCCCAAGGACTAGGAAGCTTCACACATTGATGGTAAGTAGACGGGACTGCTTTCATATCGTGTATCCAGGGCCTGCCAAGGATAACATTACAACAAGATAAACAGTCAATAACACAAAATTTTTGATAAGAGTGTAAGCCTTCAATATATATTGGGAGTTTGATGTCCCCCAGGGTGTTCTTAGTTTCGCCACTAAATCCCACGAGCACGGAGGATCTTGGTATGATCTCTGATTCAGGAATACCCATCTTCTTTAGAACATCGAGCTGGATAATGTTCACTGAACTTCCTCCGTCTATTAGGATCTTGCGGACAAAATGGTTAGATATGAAAAGAGTAATAACTAAACCATCGTGATGAGGATCCTGGATATCAACACGATCCTCTTCATCAAAGGTTATGACTTTTCCTTCGGAGACACTTGATGTTCGGACTGGTCTTTCTCCATTATCCATCTTAGCTTCCTTCGCGTGCCTTTTAGCTGCTGAGAAGGATGTGCCACAAATGTCGGATCCTCCATAAATAAAGTTTATCACTTGTGCATCTGCTGGAGGAGCTGGAGCCTTCTCAGGGATCCTTTCAGGATCCTGAGTCCTTGACTTTTTTCTTCCTAACAACTCTTTCAGATGCCCTTTGCTCAACAAGTATCCAATTTCCTTTCTTAATGCAATGCATTCTTCTGTAAGGTGCCCAAAATCTTCATGATATGCACACCACTTTGATTTATCCTTAGTTGCAGCCGGCCTATCATTCTTTCTCGGCCATCTAGCTTTATCACCTAGGTTCTGCATAGCAAGGATTAACTCATTGTTATCAACACTAAAGCAATATTCAGAAAGTGGAGGATAATCTTCGTCATCCTCTTCTTGATCAATAGAGTGCACGTTCTGGTTATCAGATCTGTTGTAGGATCTGAACTTGTTGTTCCTGAATGAAGATCCTTGCTTATCCTGCTTTGAGGATCCTGTCATCCTCTCCTGGATCCTCTTGTCATCCTCTAGCCGTATGTACCTAAGTGCTCGGGTTCTTACCTCATCTAAGTTCCTGCATGGTGTCATAACAAGATCATCATAAAATAACGAATCCCTAAGTAATCCCATTTTGAAGGCCTCAACAGCCGTGGCTATATCTAAGTTAGGAATGTCTAAGGATTCTTTACTGAATTTGGTAATGTAAACCCTTAATGATTCATTATGACCCTGGGTTATCCTATATAAATCACTAGTTAATCGTTCAAATTTTCTACTACAAGAAAACTGATTATTAAACAAGTTAACTAGGTTAGCAAATGAGGTAATAGAATAGGGATGAAGACTTAGCAGCCATTTGAGAGCTGATCCAGTAAGAGTGGATCCGAATCCTTTGCACAGGCATGCTTCCTTTAATCTTTCTGGGATTGGATTGATCTCCATCCTTTCCCTGTATTGTGCTATGTGTTCTTCAGGATCTGTTGAGCCATCATACAGCTTCATTGTAGGCACGTGGAACCTCTTGGGTATCTCAGCATCACAGATTGGTGGTGCAAAACGAGATATCTTATGGCTCCCATCTGCAATCTCTGGGAAAGGTTTGACTACTCCCGGGACACTTGATATCATATCCTTTAGCTTTTGCAATTCTCTGGCCATGGCATGATTGATACCTGGATCCTGCATGAGACCTTGGTTAGTAGTATAAGAATTGTTAAAAGTGTTACCTCCCATTGGATTCAAGTTAGGGAGAATGGATGTTAATCCATATTGTTGGGGCTCTGGAATGATCGAGGGACCAGTAGAGGCATTGGTCTGCATTGGAATAAAATCTCCCTGATGGACATCCGAACTTCCTGTTTGCAAACTCCTCAAGGATCCTGGCATCTGGAAGGATCCCTGAAACTGGGACGATCCTGGAACGAAGAAGGATCCTTGAACCTGGGATGATCCTGGAACGAAGGAGGATCCTTGAACCTGAGATGATCCTGGAACGAAGGAGGATCCTTGAACCTGAGATGATCCTGGAACGAAGGAGGATCCTTGAACCTGAGATGATCCTGGAATGAAGGAGGATCCTTGAACCTGGGATGATCCTGGGACGAAGGAGGATCCTTGAACCTGGGATGATCCTGGAACGAAGGAGGATCCTTGAAACTGCTGCACTCCTGAACTTGTGAGGGATCCCATATGCTGAGGATAGGATCCCACTGGCTGGAAGAGTGAACCGGATGCCTGGGTCATGGTTGTTGTTCCGTAGTGCACTCCTTTTGGTCCTCCCATATATTGAATGTCTGGAACCACTGATGGCTGAGAAGTAATCACCGGAGTATCAAAATTCAAAGATCTGGGCATCAGTGGGGAGTGATTCTCTGCCGTTTTCTTCTGTTTCTTAATTTCGTCAATCTCCCGGAGGATCCTTTCGTTGGTTTTATCCTGCTCTTGTGCATGATTCCTCATCTGCAAAATCAAAGCATAGAGATCATTAGTAGTAGGATTAGTTGAAACAGAGGAAGTAGGTGGTTTTGAGAAAATGGGAGTCGGTTTCTTCGCAGCATTCTCAGTATTCTTCTGGGATCCAGAAGGTGGTGGAGGCAAAGGAGGAACGCCTTGTGAAGAAGTGAATGAGGGCATCAAGTTTGAAGCATTCTTCGATGAGGAAGCCATCTGCTTGGTTGTAGTGAACCGAATTAAGCACAGAAATGCGTATTTTCTTAAGGACAAAGCACCAATTGCCCCACGGTGGGCGCCAAACTGTTTTGGTCAGAAAATCTGATGAGGATATTGCAACCAAACTCTTTGTTTAGGGGAATGATGCTTTAAATATGTAACAGCGATGAGGATCACTTCAATGTAAAATGCACAAACAACACAAGGATTTATACGGGGAAAAAGCCCTTGATCAAGAGTTGATCTCCGGCACAAAAAACCCCGGGTGATGGAAACTACCGATCACCAAGCTAAAATAAATGGTTAAATGTTTACAACTTCGGATAGTAACGAGCTAGGTACAAGGATCACTACGGTGAAATGTGTGAAAAGTGTATGAAATTGCTAAGTGATTGAACGAGAGCTTGTATGAGCGTTTGTACGAGTGTGTGTAACTGAAAAATGGCTAAGTGTGTTCTACTAGCTCGTTACTCCATTTTAAAATAGAAATAACCACCTAAACTAACTATCCGACTTTCGTGCCAAGCCTCCACGTTCTCCATAACGTCTACTTTCGGTCAGGCACGTGGAGAATAATTCAGGAATATTCTCCAGGAATGTCGCTTAGACTTGGTTAAGCTCAATATATCTGCGAAATGCTACAAAACATAAGTAAACAATCGTCAGTACGAGGATCCTTAAAGTGATCCATGATCCTGATCCTGAAGCTCTTCTGAGGATCACCACCTGTCACAGAAGTAAGGATCACTAGTTAGGATAACGAATAAGGATCACTAATTGTTAGAAAATCCTCCCCTAACACCAATGCAGACCATTGCTCCCTCTGGTCCTTCAATCATGCCAGAGTCTCGTCAATATGGATTCACATCCGCAATTCCAAACACGAATCCTGTGGGAGGTAACACTTCTAATAATTCATATAACACTAACCATGGCTTAATGCAGGATACAGGTATTAATCAGGCTATGGCTAGAGAGCTACAGAAGCTTAAGGATATGATATTCAGTGTACCGGGAGTGGTTAAACCCATTCCTGAAATTGCAGATGGTAGCCATAGGATATCTCGTTTTGCACCACCCTTATGTGATGCTGAGATACCTAAAAGATTCCAGATACCATCTATGAAGCTGTATGATGGTTCGACGGATCCAGAGGAGCATGTAGCTCAATACAGGGAGAGGATAGAGATCAATCCAATTCCTGAAAGGTTAAAAGAAGCATGTCTATGCAAGGGATTTGGATCCACACTTACAGGATCTGCTCTTAAATGGCTGCTAAGTCTTCCCCCTTACACTATTACTTCATTTTCTAATCTAGTTAATTTGTTTAATAGTCAATTCTCTTGTAGTAGAAAGTTTGAACGATTAACTAGTGATCTATATAGGGTAACACAAGGTCAAAATGAATCACTTAGAGATTACATCACTAAGTTTAGTAAAGAATCCTTAGATATTCCTAATTTGGATGATGCTACAGCTGTAGAAGCCTTTAAAATGGGATTGCTTAGGGATTCACTATTCTATGATGATCTTGTTATGAACCCTTGCAGGAACCTTGATGAAGTAAGAACCAGGGCCCTTAGGTTCATCCGCCTAGAGGATGACAAAAGGATCCAGGATAGATTGACAGGATCCTCAAAACAGGAGACACAAGGATCCTACTTCAGGAACAACAAATCCAAGTTCTACAATAAGTCTGACAACCAGAACGTGCATTCAGTGGAACAAGAAGAGGATAATGAGGATTATCCTCCTATTTCTGAATATTGTTTTTCTGTTGATAACAATGAACTAATCCTTGCAATGCAGAATCTAGGTGAGAAAGCTAGGTGGCCAAGGAAAAGTGATAAACCAGCTGCTACAAAGGATAAGTCTAAATGGTGTGCATATCATGAGGATTTTGGGCATCTCACTGAAGAGTGTATTGCACTAAGAAAGGAAATTGGTTACTTGTTGAGCAAGGGGCATTTGAAGGAACTCTTGGGACTGAAGAAGTCAAGGATCCAGGATCCTGAAAGGATCCCGGAAAAGGCTCCTGCTCCTCAAGCAGATGCACAAGTCATAAACTTTATATCCGGTGGATCAGACATTTGTGGTACTTCCTTTTCAGCAGCAAAAAGACATGCTAAGGAAACCAAGATGGATAATGGAGACAGACCCGTCTGGACCTCCGTTGTCACCCAGGATAAAGTCATAACCTTTGATGAGGTTGATCGTGTTGATATCCAGGATCCTCATCATGATGGTCTTGTAATTACATTGTTTATTTCTAACCACTTTGTTCACAGGATCCTTATAGATGGAGGAAGCTCTGTGAACATCATTCAGCTTGATGTCCTCAAGAAGATGAATATCCCAGAGTCTGATATTATCCCAAGATCCTCAGTACTTGTGGGATTCAGTGGACAAACTAAGAATACATTGGGGGACATCAAACTCCCAATCTATATTGAAGGATTGCATTCTTATCAAAAATTTTGTGTTATAGATTGCTTATCATGTTGCAATGTTATCCTTGGCAGGCCATGGATACATGATATGAAGGCAGTTCCATCCACCTATCATCAATGTGTAAAGCTTCCAAGTCCTTGGGGAGTGGTGAAAATTGAGAGTGATCAACAAGAAGCTAAGAATTGCTATACCTCATCAATGAAGCCAGCTTCAAGACCAAGGGAGCAATAGCAATTAAAGTATCCTTCAAGAGATGTCTTGGAGGCAAGAGAACAGGATTTGAAGGAAATCCTCATGGATCTTGAGGATCCTGAATCCAAGATCTTCATAGGATCAGGGATCCTTAGCGACATTGAACAGGAACTAGTATCCTTCCTTAAAAGAAGGAAAACTACCTTTGCCTGGAAACATGAAGACATGACAGGTATATCTAAGGATATAATTACTCACAAACTTGGCATTGACAGGTCATTCAAGCCTATACATCAAAAGAGGAGGAAGTTTGCACCTGAAAGGAATGCTATTATCCAGGAAGAGGTAGATAAGCTAGTTCGAGCAGGTATGATAAGAGAGGTTAAGTATCCAAGATGGTTAGCCAATGTGGTTGTTGTTCAAAAGAAAAATGGAAAGTGGAGGGTATGTGTCGATTTTACTAATTTAAACAAGGCATGTCCCAGGGATCCTTTCCCATTACCCCACATTGACTCCATGGTGGATGCTACCGCGGGTCATGAGTTGTTGACTTTTATGGAAGCTTCATCTGGATTTCAACAAATTCAGAAGGAACCATCTGACCAAGAGGATACAGCCTTTATGACCCCAACTGGTATATATTGTTATATTGCTATGCCATTTGGACTAAGGAATGTAGGTGCTACTTACCAAAGGCTTGTCAATATGATGTTCAAGGAACAAATTGGACACACTATGGAAGTCTATATTGATGACATGGTGGTTAAGTCCAAGAAAGCTGAGGATCACCTTAAAAACTTGGAGGAAGCATTCAATATCCTTGATAAATTTAACATGAAACTAAATCCTTCCAAGTGTCATTTTGGTGTTAAGGCAGGTAAATTCTTAGGCTATATGGTGACAAAGAGGGGCATTGAAGCAAGCCCATAGCAAATCAAGGCTATTGTGAATATCAAATCTCCTGCCAATGCTAAGGATGTACAAAGATTGACAGGCAGGATCGCAGCCTTGAACATATTCATATCCAAATCCTCAGAAAAGTGCAAGGAATTCTATGACATCCTGAGGAAGAACAAGAAATTTGAATGGACTGAAAAGCATGAAAGTGCCCTTAAAGCTCTTAAGGATTACCTATCCTCAGCCCCAGCCTTGATGAAACCAGAAAAAGGGGATGTATTATCCTTATACTTAGCAGTATCCTTGAAAGCAGTAAGTGCGGTCCTTGTTAAGGATCACCAAGGTACACAACATCCTGTTTATTATGTAAGTAAGAGTTTACTTGATGCTGAATCCAGGTATTCACACTTAGAAAAACTTATCCTTGCATTAATTATGGCATCTACTAAATTGAGACATTATTTTGAGACTCATGCCATTATTGTTAAGACTAATTTTCCAATTAAGAATGTTCTTAGGAAACCTGAAATGTCAGGAAGGATGGCTAAGTGGGCAGTGAAGCTGAGTGCATATGATATAAGATATGAACCAAGGACTGCCATCAAATCCCAAGCCTTAGCAGACTTTGTGGCAGATTTTAGTAGTGACTTGCAAAAGGAAGCTGAGTTAGAAGTCCAACAACTTGAAGAAACTAAGGATCCTTGGATTCTCTTCACTGATGGAGCCTCCAATGTAAAAGGAACAGGACTTGGAATACTACTAAAATCGCCACAGGGGTACATAATACCCCACTCCATAGCCTGTGAATTTCAAACTACCAACAATGAGGCTGAGTATGAAGCCTTGATAGCTGGTTTGCAAATTGCTAAGCATATGAGGATCAGGTATCTTGAGGTACATATAGATTCATTATTAATCACTGATCACTTTAATGGATCCTATGCTGTTAAAGGTGAAAAACTAATCAAATATTTGGAGATAGTCAAAGAATTAGCACTCTCTTATGTATCCTTTAGTTTGACACAGGTACCAAGGGAAGAAAATGCAGAAGCTGATGCATTAGCCAATCTAGGATCATCTTTGAAGATCCCTGAGGATATCAAGATCCCAATTATCCATCCTAACCCCTGCAATCGAGGATCATGTAGCTATGAAGATAGGAGAAGATTCTGCAATCATCCCTAGTGGTGATACTCAACCTCATTCAGGATCATGGATCCTCCCAATCATGAGATATATACAACATGGAGAGATTCCTACAGGAGAAAACCCAAGGGCTTTCAAAATTAAGGTATCTCAATTTACAATATTAAATAATATGTTGTATAAACGATCTCTTGCAGGACCATATCTAAGATGCATTGAGGATCCTGAAATCCAAGAAGTCCTAAAGGATTTCCATGAAGGAGATTGTGGAAACCACACTGGGGGCAGGGCATTATTCTCAAGGATCCTGAGGACAGGATACTATTGGCCCACTATGAAGAAGGATGCTGTGGAGTATGCCAAGAAGTGTGATCCTTGTCAGAGGCATAGTAATATCCTTCACCAACCAGCAGAGCTCTTGCATCCTATCTCCTTTTCCTGGCCATTCATGAGATGGGGAATGGATATA